>JAODUO010000718.1:297500-302500 GCA_025642075.2 Ridgeia piscesae
GCTGACAGCAACTGCGAGGTGACATGTTTGATATGTGTTTGCAGTGCTGACAGCAACTGCGAGGTGACATGTTTGATATGTGTTTGCAGTGCTGACAGCAACTGATAATGTTTGACTGTGTTTGAGTGTGACAGCAACTGGGGTGACTGTTTTGCATGTGTTTGCAGTGCTGACAGCAACTGCGAGGTAACATGTTTGACATGTGTTTGCAGTGCTGACAGCAACTGCGAGGTGACATGTTTGATATGTGTTTGCAGTGCTGACAGCAACTGCGAGGTAACATGCTTGACACGTGTTTGCAGTGCTGACAGCAACTGCGAGGTGACATGTTTGATATGTGTTTGCAGTGCTGACAGCAACTGCGAGGTGACATGTTTGATATGTGTTTGCAGTGCTGACAGCAACTACTATGCGAAGTTACTGTCGTGTGTTTGTCAGTGCTGACGACGATTACAGCGTTGTGACGTTGATTACGTATATTTGCAACGATAACTACGACGTGACGTTATAGTCACGTGTTTGCAGTGTTGACAAAGAAACAATGTTGACGGCGTGTTTGCAGTGCTCACGGCAAGAACAACGTGTGTTTGCAATGTTGACGACAACTGTAATGCGACTTGTTTGATGTGACAGCAACTGCAAGGTGGTGTATTTGGCTTATGTTTTCAGTGCTGCAAGGTGAACAGTTTGACGACTGTTTGCAGTTCTGATTTCACCTTCAATACGACATATTTAACATTTTGTTAGCAGTGCTGACAGAAATGATAAGATGACACGTGTGACATGCGGTTATAGTCCTGACGTCAACTACGAGGTTTGAATTTGGTTTCGTTGGTTTGTAAATGGTTTGGTATGAGGTTTGTTGCACGTTTGTTGACGTTTTGTTGGTTTGTTGGTTGTGGTTTGTTGGTGGTTGTTGGTTTGTTGGTTGTCCGGTCGTCGGTTCTGTGGTCTTCGTTGTCTGTTGGTTGTTGTGTTGGTTTGTGGTTTGTTGGTTGTCTGGTTTGTTGTGTTGTTTGTTGGTTGTGTTGTGGGTTCGTTGTTTGTTGGTTGTTGGTTGTTGGTTGTGGTTTGTTGGCCGTGGTTTGTGGTTCGTTCGTTTGTTGGGTTGTTTGTCCGGTTTGTGGTCTGGTTGGTTCGTTTTTTGGGGGGGTTCGTCCGTCCGTCCGTCCGTCCGTCCGTGGTTTGTCCGTCCGTCCGTCCGTCCGTCCTGTCCGGTCCGTCCGTCCGTTGTCCGTCCGTCGTCGTCGCGTCCGTGTGGTCGCCGCCGTCCCGTCCTCGTCGTCGTCCTCGTCGTCGTCGCCGTTCGCCGTCGCTCGTTCCGTCCTCGTTCGCCGTTCCGTCCGTCCGTTTCCGTCCGCCGTCCCGTTTGCCGTTCGCCGTCGCGTCCTCGTCCCGTCGCGTTCGCCTTCGCCGTCCCTCCTGTCGCCGTCGCCGTCGCCGTCCTGCTCCGCCGTGCCGTCGCTGTCCGTCGTCCGTCCGTCCGTCCGTCCGTCCGTCCGTCCGTCCGTCCGTCCGTCGTTCGTTCGTTCGTTCGTTCGTCCGTCCGTTCGTTCGTTCGTCCGTCCGTCCGTCCGTCCTTCGTTCGTTCGTTCGTTCGTTCGTTCGTTCGTTCGTTCGTTCGTTCGTTCGTTCGTTCGTTCGTTCTTTATCATAAAAACATTAGATAATATAAAGCGATAAATTGGGAACATTCTCAGATATAATTATATCTTTGGAAAACGAAAGAATCAAGTTCGTGTCCCAAAGAATCCCTTTAACAAGTTGGTTGACCGTGACCAGACGTTTGACCGCTTGGGCTGTGTCCACTAGGTCGACCTGAAGCATATGGACCAAGAGGCGGCTGGCGTGGGTGACCTCGAGGACATCGAGACGGGGATCGACCTGAAGGACTTCTACCGCAGCACGGAGTGGGACCTGCTCGGTGTGCCGGCGCGCAAGAACCTCAAGAAGTACACGTGCTGCGAGGAGCTCTACCCGGACATCACCTTCAACATCACGATGCGCCGCAAGACGCTCTTCCACACCATCAACCTCATCATCCCCTCCATCGCCATCTCCTTCCTCACCGTGCTCGTCTTCTACCTGCCGTCGGACAGCGGCGAGAAGATCGCGCTGTGCATCAACATCCTCCTCTCCCTCACTGTCTTCTTCCTCCTCCTCGCCGAGATTATCCCGCCGACGTCTCTGGTCGTTCCGCTCATCGGGAAGTATCTCCTCTTCACGATGATACTCGTCACGCTCTCTATTATCGCCACCGTCATCGTGCTGAACGTGCACTTCCGCGGCCCCGCCACGCACACGATGTCGCCGTGGGTGCGAAAAGTCTTCCTCAGTATCCTTCCGCGCCTTCTGCTCATGCGCAGACCGAACGCCGACTCGAGCGGCCAGCAGCACAACGCCAAGCGGAAGTGCAACGGCGTTGAGATCCGCGACGCGTTCGGCGAGCTGTTCCGGAAGAACTCCGACTACACGACGGACAGCTACGCCCGGATGTTACGTCCGAGCTACGGGGTCGTTGACTACTGCACGGACAATGGAACCAAGGCGATGTTCTCGCCCGAATTCCTCAGGGCCATTGAGGGCGTCAACTTCATCGCGCAGCACCTCAAAGAAGAAGACCAGACGTCAAATGTGAGCATTAGTAAAAGAAGGATTCCGTGCTTACGGAAACGGAGTCAGGAATAGAAGTCTAACTATATTGCAATGTCACTTATGGATAGTGTATTTATATATATAAAAAATATCTGGCGTGAAAGTTGTCAATCTTATGATGACAGTCATAGTATATTCAACCGTCACTTTGTTGCTAACGTTTATTTCAGTTAGTAATAGCAATGTTTGTGGCCACTGTTGCTGCTCAGTCGTCTGCCTGTGCATGTGATCATTACTACACCCGCATACTCACGCACGCACACACACACACACACACACACACACACACACGCGCGCGCACGCATACATATACACATACACATACTCACACAGACATTCACATAATATTAGAGCAATGCATAGTTCTACGTCTAGTTACGACGTCAGTCAGTTGTATATATATATATATATATATATATATATATATATATATATATATATATATATATATATATATATATATATATATATATATATGTACCGTGTGTGTGTCAGATACGTGAGGACTGGAAGTACGTGGCGCTGGTTCTCGATCGTCTCTTCCTGTGGATCTTCACCACGGCCTGCTTCGTCGGCACCTGCGGCATCATCTTACAGGCGCCCTCCATCTACGATTACCACGCCCCGCTGGTGTGACGTCATCACTCTACACGCCCCGTTCGAGTGACGTCATCACTCTACACGCCCCTTTCGAGTGACGTCATCACTCTATACGTCCCGCTCCTGTAACGTCATCAATTTACACGCCTCGCTCGTGTAACGTTATCACTCTACATGCCCCGCTCGTGTGACGTCATCCCTCTACGGCCCCCGAACGCGTGACGTCACATTGCACTTCCCGATCATGTGACGTCATCCCGCTACATGCCCCGCTCGTGGACGTCATCAGTCTACAACACGCCCCGATCGCGTGACGTCAGCTGCAGTCTACATACTCAATTCTGGGGACGTAATCATTTGATTTGTTCCGTTCTTACGACGTCATCGGTATACACGTACCGCTCGTTTGACGCTGCAAAATGTACACACAGACCAATGGTGCGATCAGTCTACACACCACTGTCCGTCGTGTGACGTCATCATTCTACACACAAACTTTGCCCTTTCACCACTTTTTATTTGTTTGTAGTGTGGGGTGGGCTACAGTTGCTACAGTGTACGCAAACGCAGACAAATAAACAACTGAGTAACATTTTCCATAAAAACACGAATATATATGGCACAAGACACACGTGGAAACTTAACACGAATATAAACAAATTGGTTGATGTGACCGGATGACCACTGTCATAGTTGACCAGGAAGCCAGCAACACCCACTCGCGAGGTGTATATTTACACGTTTAACAATGACACACTTATTGGCGAGCTGTGTGCTTTCGTATTCAACAACACGTACATTGACTACAGCTGTGTACTTTCGTATTCAACAACACGTACATTGACTACAGCTGTGTACTTTCGTATTCAACAACACGTACATTGACTACAGCTGTGTACTTTCGTATTCAACAACACGTACACTGACTACAGCTGTGTACTTTCGTATTCAACAACACATACACTGACTACAGCTGTGTACTTTCGTATTCAACAACACGTACACTGACTACAGCTGTGTACTTTCGTATTCAACAACACGTACACTGACTACAGCTGTGTACTTTCGTATTCAACAACACATACACTGACTACAGCTGTGTACTTTCGTATTCAACAACACGTACACTGACTACAGCTGTGTATTTTCGTATTCAACAACACGTACATTGACTACAGCTGTGTACTTTCGTATTCAACAACACGTACATTGACTACAGCTGTGTGCTTTCGTATTCAACAACACGTACACTGACTACAGCTGTGTACTTTCGTATTCAACAACACGTACACTGACTACAGCTGTGTACTTTCGTATTCAACAACACGTACACTGACTACAGCTGTGTACTTTCGTATTCAACAACACGTACACTGACTACAGCTGTGTACTTTCGTTTTCACCGCACACATGTTAAACTATTGTGAAATGATTGGACAACTGCTTATGACATATGAACAACTCGTGTACAAGAAAGTCATTTACACATGAACAACTCGTGTACAAGAAAGTCATTTACATATGACCAACTCGTGTACAAGAAAGTCATTTACACATGAACAACTCGTGTACAAGAAAGTCATTTACATATGAACAACTCGTGTACAAGAAAGTCATTTACATATGAACAACTCGTGTACAAGAAAGTCATTTACATATGAACAACTCGTGTACAAGAAAGTCATTTACACATGAACAACTCGTGTACAAGAACGTCGTTAGAATATGAACAACTCGTGTACATG
>JAODUO010000718.1:307500-327500 GCA_025642075.2 Ridgeia piscesae
ACAAACAACCCATGTCACGTGTTCTACAGTAGTCGGCTGTGTTTCTTCCAACGCAATGGCGTAGTGGGTAAAGCTACTCTCTCAATCTCGAGAACTCGAGTTTGAATCCTATGTTGCCATGTCGAAACTTGGGCAAGTTCCTTCGCTCCAGTTGGTTCAGGTGTATTAATGAGTACTTGACTATAGCCATTGGCAGATATGATTGTTCCAATGTTCTTTTCATGGTATAAATACATTCTAGAGAAGTAGAGATAAACGTAAAAGTAAGTTCTTATATAGCGCATTATCCAGTTCTCAGGAAACCGCTTGACACTTAACTTCCCTGACAGATCTGTTTAATCAAACGCCATGTCAAATTCTCTAGGAAGCACCCACGCACGCTACAATTACTGTGCTAAGGCTGCTCCACCAAACTATCCTCTATTGTATATAGCCAGGTACTCATTCATACAGTTGAGTAAACTGGAGCAATGTAGAGTGAGTAAACAGGATTCGAATCCGGGTTCTTTTCGTCGATAATCCGAAGCTCTGCAGGTGAGATATTGCGCTGATATTAGATTGATCAATCTCCCTGGGGATAAATAGCAAGGTGCGATTTAAGCTGTCCTGACGACTGTCTATTGTCCTATATAAAAAAATTTATAATAGTATTATAAAGGTTGTCTTATGCAGCGCAGTATCCAGTCTTTGGAACAGATCAAAAGTGTTGTGGTTGACTATTTGGTTGATCTGGTACTGGTAATTCAAATACGACATCGTGATAATATTGTCACATGCAAGTGTTACAACACTGGCATAAACATTTATATCTGCATCACTAAATATAAGCCTAAGACTTGATTAACAACCGGTGTGACGTAGACTAAAATATCTAAGGTCTTAGTACTACTAAATTTGGAGTCGACTTTCGTAACCTGGTTCTCGGCAAGCCTAATTGAATTATCTTCCGCCGCAGGAGAGAGAGACAAAGTCGTCAGCCTCCGCTGAGCCTGCTGTTTCTGTTGTTATTCGTGAATCCCGAGTCAAGCAGGATTACGTCTTTGAAAGGTATATAACCAAAGGATGCGCGCACATTTTACTGTTTCCGTCTCGCGAGGTAAGTCAGTGGTCTGAACAAGGGTACGCATTTTTGTAGATGAACTAAGAATGGAGGACAGTTGCGTACCGTCAGGGGTACAGCTTCGGACTATCGACTACGAGAAACCGGTTTCGAATCCTGTGCTGCCGTTTTAAACCTTGGGCATGTTTGTTCACTCCACATTGCTCCAGTTCACTCAGCTGTATAAATGAGTACCTGACTGTAGACAATAGTTGATATATGTACGAGCAGCCTTCGCGCATTAATTTGTAGCATATGGCTGGATGCTTCGCAGAGAAGCCGAGATGGTGTTTGAGTGAACAGGTCTGTCAGGGAAGTAAAGTGTAAAGCGCTTTGAACCGTCCTGAGGACTGGATACTGCGCTATATAAGAACTTGTATGTACTTTACTTTATATTTAGACTTTACGTAAATAATTCCAACGACAGATTACGCTTAAAAGAAAATGTGTTAAACATGAACTGGTAATGGGTATTTTTCAGTACAATTTCGTTTCACGCTACTAACAATCGACAAGCCATGACTTACATTTTGATGCAGCACATTCGAAATAGTTGGTGGAATTTGTTATTAAGAGCGCAGTACGTTTAAATAAAACTGTCGCCTTTGTATAAATCGTTTACCGAACTTTTCTGTTTTAGATAGCAAGATGGCGTCGACAGTACTGAAGACAGTGGCGGCCTCGCGTGTTACTCCGTTTCAACTGGTCGGAACAAACATCAGACGCTATCCTGTTGGCCTTACAACAATAAAGGTGTGTGTCACTTAAAACCCCGTTAGAACAGTGAAGTGTTTAATTCAATCTATAATATATGTTCATTTTATAATATATATATATATATATATATATATATATATATATATATATATATATATATATATATATATATATATATATATATATTCCCTCGTTTTATTTATATTGTAGCAAAGCAACGAGATGTGAATATTAGAACGGAGATATTTGCTTTTGTATTCAAATATTTTTTTTTAAAGAATTTGTATATGTACACAAAACAAAGAATATGATCTTTTTGACGATTGCTTATGTCAGGTGACTGCAGCGAAACGTACCATGGCGACAATAAGTAATGGTGGCGTGGCATCCTGCCCCGTGGACGGCACTCAGGCGCTGAAACCATACAGCGAGATGCCTGGACCAAAAGGCTTACCCTTCATAGGAACATTGTTGGAGTATACGAGGAAAGGCGGCTTCAGATTCAACAAAATGTTCGAGGTAAGAAGGGTGTTTGGGAAACTTAGGAGTCAAGCATTCACATACACACGCACCTGCACACAAACACGCACATCCACATGCACATACTCAATGGCCTAGATACACAGATAGACGCGCACACACACGCGTACATACACATGCACTTACACACATACACATACACATACAAATACATACGCACTTACACACACACATACACACATACATACACACACACACACACACACACACACACACACACACACACAACACACGCACGCACGCACGCGCGCACGCGCGCGCGCGCGCAAGTAGCTCTGTGGCACGGTGGTTAGAGCTTCGGACTATCGACTAAGAGAACGGGGTTTCGAATTATATGTTTTTTTCAATTTAAATATCTCCAGTGCACTCATATGTATGGATGAGTACATGACTATAGACAGTGGTAAATATTTGTGGACGATTAGCCTTAGCGCATTTAATGCAGCGTAGCTGAATTCTTTACATAGAATCCGAGATGGTGTTCGATTGAACAGGTCTGACAGGCAGTAAAGTGTAAAGCGCTTTGCGAAATCCTGAAGATTGGACACTGCGCTATATAAGAATTTACTTGTTTCTCGCCAACAATGTCACAACCTTATCTCGTGTACGGGACGTGCTTACAACTAGGTGTATCGGGTGACGTACACGCCCTACCCGACCCGTGTGACTGCCAGTTATGTTATGATTCTACACAGTGTCACTTAACCGACTCTTGCTCGGCTGGGTAACTACGTCGAGAAGACAGTCCAATCAATTAACCGGCTTTTGAATGTTATCCGCAAGAGGGCTAAACGTGCTGCCACCTCACGGAGCCTGGGTAGTCGAGGCTAGATTCCGCAAGGCCGTCTTGTACCAGGTGATGCAGATCCGGTCGGAGCAGTACGGTCCGGTCTACAAGGAGAACATCGGCGCAGTGACGTCCGTCGTCATCAGTGACCCGGACGAGTACGCCAAGGTGATGCGGGGAGAGGGCAAGTGTCCCAACCGCCTCGAGATGGACCCGATGGTCCACTACCGCAAAAAGCGCGGCATGAGTCTCGGAACCGTCAACTCGTGAGTAGAACAACCTCCTCTTTGACGAGGTGCTCTCTCTCTCTCTCTCTCTCTCTCTCTCTCTCTCTCTCTCTCTCTCTCTCTTCTTATATATATATATATATATATATATAATATATATATATATATATATATATATATATATATATATATATATATATATATATATATTATGCATATATATATATATATATATATATATATATATATATATATATATATGTATATATATATATATATATATATATATAAATATATATATATATATAATATATATAATATATATATATATATATATATATATATATATATATATATATATATATATATATATATTATACAGACACAACGGTGTAATGCCTTGACGATTGGTGATGTCAAGTGACTGTAGCTAACCATGGTGTTCGTGAGTAATGACGGCGTGGCATCTAGTCTCGCTTAACCGACTGTCGGTCGGCTGCGGAACTACCCCGAGAAGACAGTCTGGTGAGTCTCCCGGCTTTTGTTTGTTTATCCGCGTGATCTATACAATGCTGCCACCTCACGGACACTGGTTAATCCTATTTTTATAAACAACTGCAAGTTTGTATTTCTATTTATTTTGTTTTAGTATAAGTTTAATTTTGAATAGTTTTTATATACAGCATTATTTGATGAAAAGGTATCCTTATTTAATGTGTATATTTTTCGTGTCGGGCTAAACAATGCTGCCACCTCACGGATTCTGGTTAATCCTGCCGTAATTCTTATTTTATAAACAACTGTAAATTTGAATTTCTAATTATTTTTGTGTTACTATAAGTTCAATGTTGACTACTTTTCATAGGATATCATTATCTTGTAAAAGTATATCGTTATTTTAATTTATATTTCGTAGTTGGCCTGAGAGCCAATCAGCGTCTCTACCCTAATCTGGGGTAAGGCCTAACAAATGCACAGAGCGGAGTTGAGGGGCTTAAAAGTGCTGCCACCTCACGGAACCTGGGTAACCGAGGCTATGTGGCATCTTGTCTCATGGACAGTACACAACCGATGCAACCAGTCAGCAAGACCTTAATTTCTTGTCTAGTATCCAACATATCCATAGGACACTTAGATAATCTGTTTCCCAACAATTGTGCTTTCTGAAATCTAAAATATGGCAAACCTGCTACCTATGTAGCTACGCCCATAATATGGAATCAATTCCCGATCACCATCAAATAATGTGAACCGATAGCCACGTTTTGCAAAAATAACCGCTAGATTTGTTTGTTTGAAATGTCATTCCGTCGACGGTCTCTTGGTGAAATGATGACCCTTTCACGTCCCCGTCAGCGTTAGCGAGTACGCCTAATGTATATTGCACGTTGCGCCTGTAGACACAGACTCCACAAGAAATAGGCGCTGTAAAAGGTTATTACCTAAATGCTGTGAATGTGACATCGTCAAATCGTAAGTACCACAATCATCCCCTTGAGGAGGTGCTTCACTAATATTGATATGCTGCGAGAGCCTCACGATTACCAGTGTCTCGTTGACGCGACGGTGTCCAAATGTTATAGCGAGCATGGGAAGTGTGTGTCATGTGACAGACCATGGGAAGTGTGTGTCATGTGACAGACCATGGACACATACTACCGGTGTGTACTCATACTCATACTTTTTGCTGTACTTGTAGTTGAGGCAGCGTGGAGTAAATGTAACGTGTATAACTCCATAAGACAACAATAATTATCTTCATGTAGTGAGGCCATCGCATGGAACAATGATTATGGCGAGTTCAACCTTATGCTTTTGTTCTTATAGTCAACGCAGTCAACGCATTGAGTGGTACATATATCGTGCCAAGCTCGCTATGAGTTTGTTCTTGTAGTCAACGCAGTCAACGCATTGAGTGGTACATATATCGTGCCAAGCTCGCTATGAGTTTGTTCTTATAGTCAACGCAGTCAACGCATTGAGTGGTACATATATCGTGCCAAGCTCGCTATGAGTTTGTTCTTGTAGTCAACGCAGTCAACGCATTGAGTGGTACATATATCGTGCCAAGCTCGCTATGAGTTTGTTCTTATAGTCAACGCAGTCAACGCATTGAGTGGTACATATATCGTGCCAAGCTCGCTATGAGTTTGTTCTTGTAGTCAACGCAGTCAACGCATTGAGTGGTACATATATCGTGCCAAGCTCGCTATGAGTTTGTTCTTATAGTCAACGCAGTCAACGCATTGAGTGGTACATATATCGTGCCAAGCTCGCTATGAGTTTGTTCTTGTAGTCAACGCAGTCAACGCATTGAGTGGTACATATATCGTGCCAAGCTCGCTATGAGTTTGTTCTTATAGTCAACGCAGTCAACGCATTGAGTGGTACATATATCGTGCCAAGCTCGCTATGAGTTTGTTCTTGTAGTCAACGCAGTCAACGCATTGAGTGGTACATATATCGTGCCAAGCTCGCTATGAGTTTGTTCTTATAGTCAACGCAGTCAACGCATTGAGTGGTACATATATCGTGCCAAGCTCGCTATGAGTTTGTTCTTATAGTCAACGCAGTCAACGCATTGAGTGGTACATATATCGTGCCAAGCTCGCTATGAGTTTGTTCTTGTAGTCAACGCAGTCAACGCATTGAGTGGTACATATATCGTGCCAAGCTCGCTATGAGTTTGTTCTTATAGTCAACGCAGTCAACGCATTGAGTGGTACATATATCGTGCCAAGCTCGCTATGAGTTTGTTCTTGTAGTCAACGCAGTCAACGCATTGAGTGGTACATATATCGTGCCAAGCTCGCTATGAGTTTGTTCTTATAGTCAAGGCAGTCAACGCATTGAGTGGTACATATATCGTGCCAAGCTCGCTATGAGTTTGTTCTTGTAGTCAACGCAGTCAACGCATTGAGTGGTACATATATCGTGCCAAGCTCGCTATGAGTTTGTTCTTGTAGTCAACGCAGTCAACGCATTGAGTGGTACATATATCGTGCCAAGCTCGCTATGAGTTTGTTCTTATAGTCAACGCAGTCAACGCATTGAGTGGTACATATATCGTGCCAAGCTCGCTATGAGTTTGTTCTTGTAGTCAACGCAGTCAACGCATTGAGTGGTACATATATCGTGCCAAGCTCGCTATGAGTTTGTTCTTATAGTCAACGCAGTCAACGCATTGAGTGGTACATATATCGTGCCAAGCTCGCTATGAGTTTGTTCTTATAGTCAACGCAGTCAACGCATTGAGTGGTACATATATCGTGCCAAGCTCGCTATGAGTTTGTTCTTATAGTCAACGCAGTCAACGCATTGAGTGGTACATATATCGTGCCAAGCTCGCTATGAGTTTGTTCTTATAGTCAACGCAGTCAACGCATTGAGTGGTACATATATCGTGCCAAGCTCGCTATGAGTTTGTTCTTGTAGTCAACGCAGTCAACGCATTGAGTGGTACATATATCGTGCCAAGCTCGCTATGAGTTTGTTCTTGTAGTCAACGCAGTCAACGCATTGAGTGGTACATATATCGTGCCAAGCTCGCTATGAGTTTGTTCTTATAGTCAACGCAGTCAACGCATTGAGTGGTACATATATCGTGCCAAGCTCGCTATGAGTTTGTTCTTATAGTCAACGCAGTCAACGCACTGAGTGGTACATATATCGTGCCAAGCTCGCTATGAGTTTGTTCTTATAGTCAACGCAGTCAACGCATTGAGTGGTACATATATCGTGCCAAGCTCGCTATGAGTTTGTTCTTGTAGTCAACGCAGTCAACGCATTGAGTGGTACATATATCGTGCCAAGCTCGCTATGAGTTTGTTCTTATAGTCAACGCAGTCAACGCATTGAGTGGTACATATATCGTGCCAAGCTCGCTATGAGTTTGTTCTTGTAGTCAACGCAGTCAACGCACTGAGTGGTACAATATCGTGCCAAGCTCGCTATGAGTTTGTTCTTATAGTCAACGCAGTCAACGCACTGAGTGGTACATATATCGTGCCAAGCTCGCTATGAGTTTGTTCTTATAGTCAACGCAGTCAACGCATTGAGTGGTACATATATCGTGCCAAGCTCGCTATGAGTTTGTTCTTGTAGTCAACGCAGTCAACGCATTGAGTGGTACATATATCGTGCCAAGCTCGCTATGAGTTTGTTCTTATAGTCAACGCAGTCAACGCATTGAGTGGTACATATATCGTGCCAAGCTCGCTATGAGTTTGTTCTTATAGTCAACGCAGTCAACGCACTTGAGTGGTACATATATCGTGCCAAGCTCGCTATGAGTTTGTTCTTATAGTCAACGCAGTCAACGCACTGAGTGGTACATATATCGTGCCAAGCTCGCTATGAGTTTGTTCTTGTAGTCAACGCAGTCAACGCATTGAGTGGTACATATATCGTGCCAAGCTCGCTATGAGTTTGTTCTTGTAGTCAACGCAGTCAACGCATTGAGTGGTACATATATCGTGCCAAGCTCGCTATGAGTTTGTTCTTGTAGTCAACGCAGTCAACGCATTGAGTGGTACATATATCGTGCCAAGCTCGCTATGAGTTTGTTCTTGTAGTCAACGCAGTCAACGCATTGAGTGGTACATATATCGTGCCAAGCTCGCTATGAGTTTGTTCTTGTAGTCAACGCAGTCAACGCATTGAGTGGTACATATATCGTGCCAAGCTCGCTATGAGTTTGTTCTTATAGTCAACGCAGTCAACGCATTGAGTGGTACATATATCGTGCCAAGCTCGCTTTGAGTTTGTTCTTATAGTCAACGCAGTCAACGCATTGAGTGGTACATATATCGTGCCAAGCTCGCTATGAGTTTGTTCTTATAGTCAACGCAGTCAACGCATTGAGTGGTACATATATCGTGCCAAGCTCGCTATGAGTTTGTTCTTATAGTCAACGCAGTCAACGCACTGAGTGGTACATATATCGTGCCAAGCTCGCTATGAGTTTGTTCTTATAGTCAACGCAGTCAACGCACTGAGTGGTACATATATCGTGCCAAGCTCGCTATGAGTTTGTTCTTGTAGTCAACGCAGTCAACGCATTGAGTGGTACATATATCGTGCCAAGCTCGCTATGAGTTTGTTCTTATAGTCAACGCAGTCAACGCATTGAGTGGTACATATATCGTGCCAAGCTCGCTATGAGTTTGTTCTTATAGTCAACGCAGTCAACGCATTGAGTGGTACATATATCGTGCCAAGCTCGCTATGAGTTTGTTCTTGTAGTCAACGCAGTCAACGCATTGAGTGGTACATATATCGTGCCAAGCTCGCTATGAGTTTGTTCTTATAGTCAACGCAGTCAACGCATTGAGTGGTACATATATCGTGCCAAGCTCGCTATGAGTTTGTTCTTGTAGTCAACGCAGTCAACGCATTGAGTGGTACATATATCGTGCCAAGCTCGCTATGAGTTTGTTCTTATAGTCAACGCAGTCAACGCATTGAGTGGTACATATATCGTGCCAAGCTCGCTATGAGTTTGTTCTTGTAGTCAACGCAGTCAACGCATTGAGTGGTACATATATCGTGCCAAGCTCGCTATGAGTTTGTTCTTATAGTCAACGCAGTCAACGCATTGAGTGGTACATATATCGTGCCAAGCTCGCTATGAGTTTGTTCTTGTAGTCAACGCAGTCAACGCATTGAGTGGTACATATATCGTGCCAAGCTCGCTATGAGTTTGTTCTTATAGTCAACGCAGTCAACGCATTGAGTGGTACATATATCGTGCCAAGCTCGCTATGAGTTTGTTCTTATAGTCAACGCAGTCAACGCATTGAGTGGTACATATATCGTGCCAAGCTCGCTATGAGTTTGTTCTTGTAGTCAAGGCGTGTGGTGGTACATACATTGTGACATGCTCAACAATAATATGTTTAACTGGTTGTCAAGGCCTCTAGCCATTGTACCATGCTCAACAAGATGTGTTTCTTGTTGCCAAGGCGACTAATGGTACAAACATCGTGCCTTGCTTAACAATATGATTTTCTTATAGTCAATGCATCAATTGGTTCAGACATCGTGCCGTGTCCAACATGAAGATGTTTTCTTGTAGTCATGGCGTCGAGTGGTACAGACATCATGCTGTGCTTAACAAGAAGATGTTTTCTTGAAATCAAGGCGCCTGACGGTGCAAGCATCGTATACCTTTCTCAACGAGAAGATGTTTTCTCTTATAGTCATGGCGTCGAGTGGTACAGACATCGTGCCGTGCTTAACAAGAAGATGTTTTCTTGAAATCAACGCGACTAACGGTGCAAGCATCGTATACCTTTCTCAACGAGAAGATGTTTTCTCTTGTAGTCATGGTGTCGATTGGTACAGACATCGTGCCGTGCTTAACAGGAATATGACTAATGGTACAGGCGTCGTATGCCATTTACAACGAGAAGATGTTTTTATTGTAGTCAGGGCGTTATGTGATACAGACATCGTGCTGTGCTCAACAAGAAGATGTTTTCTTGAAATCAAGGAGACTAATGATACAGGCATCGTATAGCAATTACAACGAGAAGATGTTTGCTCTTGTAGTCAAGGCGTCGAGTGGTACAGACATCGTGCTGTGCTCAACAAGAAGATGCTCTTGCCGAAGGAGGTTCTCAACTACTTGGAGCCGATGGAGGAGGTGGCTACCGACTTCGTGAGTCGGCTACACCAAGTTCGGTGCACGGACGGCCGCATCAAGAACATCGAGATGGAAATCTTCATGTGGGCCTTGGAGTGTGAGTACTAATCTATGAAGTAATGATATTTATAACAATAATGACTCCTATTGTACCTACTATTTTTAGTAGTTTATTCAACCTCCAACACCACAGCAAGCATTAATATATATATATATATATATATATATATATATATATATATATATATATATATATATATATATATATATACACCACACGTGAAAAAAACACAAATATTATCAATATGTAATGTAATAATATAAACACTTTCGTGCCATCGTTGATTCCACCACTCGGTGACGTTCGCTGATTGCAGTTTACGAGTTAAATAAACAGGAAGGTTAAGAAGAGACAAAAAGGAAGAATTGTTTAAGAATGTGCAAGAAATTAACACATACATTATATAAACTCGTATTGTTTATTTGAACTAAGGAAGATGCACAGGACGCACAATTACATTACTGTAAAGCTGTGCAGTCTATGCATGATACGTTATTAACATTAACAAATAGATTAGGGCCATTGTCCAATGCCCCTACACTACTGGTATGGCGAATTATTCCTTATAAATTTACGAAACCGACAATAATCGTCGAAAATAGCCGAGGCGTTGCCTAACGCTCTGATTACGCAGGCATTTGCACCCACACTTACAACCCAAACAGTGCAGTTGGCGTCTCATTACATCGCCGCGTAAGCACAATTTGTGCCAGTACAAATTGCAACCATCGGTGCAACGTCAGCACTTCGGAAAGAGGATTCAAGTTTCTTGAACAGTTTCAAATTGCAACGGATTAGTGTGTAAAGCACGATGTACTGGATGATCATTGTTCCAACTGGTACAAATTTTACATATAATGTACATGTTCAAAAATTATGGGTAAATGCAGATCAAACATCGGTTCACTTCTGTTAAAATTCAGTAAATCGTATCAACGTCAGCCTGAATGGATCCATCGGGTGGGTTGGTATGAAAGTTTTTTGGCGTTTACTATTTTTTTTTTTTCCCAAATTTTTTGTAAAATTTTTTTTCCCAATTTTTTTGGATTTTTTTTTCGGGTTGAACCCTTTTTTTGGTTCTTTCCCTGTTTTTTTTCTCAAGGGTTTTTTTGGTTTTAACCTTTTTTCTTTTCTTGTTAGCTCTGTTAAATCTTTCTCTGTACAATATCGTTAACTCTTGTTTCGTCTTGTTAACTCTTGTTAGACTCTCGTTGACTCTTGTTGGCAGCGATCGGGACAGTGTTGTTTGAGGAGAGGATCGGCTGCTTCAAGGACCCGCCACCGGCCGAGGCGAAGGAGTTCATCACCAACCTCGTCGGCTTCTTCCGGACCTTGCAGGTCCGTCTAACACGCATGTCTAGCCAGTTGTCTAACAATACAATGTGATGTCTTCCGGGCCTTGTAGATCCGTCTAACACACATGCCTTGTACCACGTTTACCAATACAATGTGATGTCTTCCGGACCATGCATGCGCCAAATACGCATGCCTTGCCACATTTCTAGCACTATAATGGATGTCTTCCCGACCACGTAGGACCGTCTTCAACCCATGGCTTGCCTATCACTACACCATGTTAGCTTCAGAACCATACAGATCCGTCAAGCACTAAAGTCTTCCCACATGTCTATAACTACAGTGGGTTGACTTCCGGACGAGAGAGGTCCGGCTAGCACCCATGGCTCCCTCATATCTAACTCTACGTCACTTTGACTTCCTGTGCTGTACCAGTGCAGCTGTATCTCTCGCACAATAGGTGCCTCCTCGATAGCGACTATCACAGGTTTAGAGAAGTCTCTCGACCCTGTGTCTTGTTATTTACCACACATTAAACCATGTTTACTATAAGGCTGTACAACTTTGTTTTTCCCCCGCTACACCTGTATGTTGTGTTCGTAGCCGCTGCTGTATTCAACACGCCTCTACCGGATTTTCCCAACGAGAATGTGGAGAGCACACGAACGACACGCTGACAAAGTGGTCGAGATTGGTCAACATTACGTCAACAAGGTACACTAAGTCATGGCGCCCCCTACGCCAGCAATATGACAACAAGATTAACAGATCTCCAATGCTAAATAACGGTTACATGTGCAATTACATACTTAGTAGCTACATAGCAGGTCATGTGTGCATTATACACAGAAAGTGGCGCTTGGACTCGTTACACGGGGAGGGGATGCTGCATACTGACCAATAGTTGGCGTATTGAAATAGATGATGCGGATGTATTGTATATGTTGCTCTTGAGATTATATAAATACAAAATAAATACATAACTTGTATAACGCGAAATCTAGGTAATACTATTCAAGGCGATTTAAATGTAATAAATATAAATTAAAATAACGACTTAAACATATGACTGAAATTATCTCTACATTATCAAAGTGTCGTATAAACAAAGTCATAAAAGCAATAAATAAAAAAAACATTTAGAAGCAAAAATACATTATTATAAAAGTCGTTTAATAAGGTAGAAGTAAACATCACATTTTAAAGTTCTCCTAGAATGATGAATAGTCACAAATTCACGGTTCACGTATTGTCACTGCAGCAGTGAACTTATGTGAGACCGTAACGTACGTGTCCGTTACGTGTCCGTCATCATGTGACCGTCATCACGTGTTTGTCATCAAATGTCAGTCTCCGTGTCCGTCATGTGTCTGTCATCGCGTATCCACCACGTGCCTATGCTGTGTGACAGAAACTGGAGGAGTTGAAGCGAGGAAAGATGCCGGGAGAGAAGACGAGCAAGTCGGCCTTCCTTACCCATCTGTTGCACCAGAAAGCTCTCACCCCGGAGGAGGTGAATGGCCACATCATCGACCTGCTTATGGCCGCCGTCGAGACCGTACGTCTTGTCTGAGACATAGTCTCTACTTAACTACTTTATACAAACACCGTCGAGACCGTACGTCTTATTTGAGACATAGTCTCTACTTAACTACTTTATACAAACACCGTCGAGACCTTACGTCTTATCTGGGACACAGACATTACATTACTACTTTATACAAACACCGTCGAGACCGCATGTCTTGTCTGAGACACAGTCTCTACTTTACTACTTTATACATACACCGTCGAGACCGTGCGTCTTATCTGGGACACAGACATTACATTACTACTTTATACAAACACCGTCGAGACCGTATGTCTTATCTGAAACACAGTCTCTACATTACTACTTCATACAAACACCGTCGAGACCGTACGTCTTGTCTGAAACACAGTCTCTACATTATTACTTCATACAAACACCGTCGAGACCGTACGTCTTGTCTGAGACACAGACGCTACATTACTACTTCAAACAAACACCGTCGAGACCGTCCGTCTTGTTTGAGACGCAGTCTCTACATTACTACTTCATACAAACACCGTCGAGACCGTACGTCTTGTCTGAAACACAGTCTCTGCATTACTACTTTATACAAACACCGTCGAGACCGTACGTCTTATCTGAGACACAGACGCTACATTACTACTTCAAACAAACACCGTCGAGACCGTACGTCTTGTCTGAAACACAGTCTCTACATTACTATTTTATACAAACACCGTCGAGACCGTACGTCTTGTCAGAGACACAGACGCTACATTACTACTTCAAACAAACACCGTCGAGACCGTACGTCTTGTCTGAGACACATACATTACATTACAACTTTATACAAATACCGTCGAGACCGTACGTCTTGTCTGAGACACAGACGCTATATTACTACTTCATACAAACACCGTCGAGACCGTACGTCTTGTCTGAAACACAGTCTCTACATTATTACTTCATACAAACACCGTCGAGACCGTACGTCTTGTCTGAGACACAGACGCTACATTACTACTTCAAACAAACACCGTCGAGACCGTCCGTCTTGTTTGAGACGCAGTCTCTACATTACTACTTCATACAAACACCGTCGAGACCGTACGTCTTGTCTGAAACACAGTCTCTGCATTACTACTTTATACAAACACCGTCGAGACCGTACGTCTTATCTGAGACACAGACGCTACATTACTACTTCAAACAAACACCGTCGAGACCGTACGTCTTGTCTGAAACACAGTCTCTACATTACTATTTTATACAAACACCGTCGAGACCGTACGTCTTGTCAGAGACACAGACGCTACATTACTACTTCAAACAAACACCGTCGAGACCGTACGTTTTGTCTGAAACACAGTCTCTGCATTACTACTTCATACAAACACGGTCGAGACCGTACGTCTTGTCTGAGACACAGACGCTACATTACTACTTCAAACAAACACCGTCGAGACCGTACGTCTTGTCTGAGACACATCTTACATTACAACTTCATACAAACACCGTCGAGACCGTACGTCTTGTCTGAGACACAGACGCTACATTACTACTTCATACAAACACCGTCGAGACCGTACGTCTTGTCTGAAACACAGTCTCTACATTACTACTTCATACAAACACCGTCGAGACCGTACGTCTTGTCTGAGACACAGACGCTACATTACTGCTTCAAACAAACACCGTCGAGACCGTACGTCTTGTCTGAGACACAGACGCTACATTACTACTTCAAACAAACACCGTCGAGACCGTACTTCTTGTTTGAGACGCAGTCTCTACATTACTACGTCTTACAAACACCGTCGAGACCGTACGTCTTGTCTGAGACACATACCTACATTACAACTTCATACAAACACCGTCGAGACCGTACGTCTTGTCTGAGACACAGACGCTACATTACTACTTCATACAAACACCGTCGAGACCGTACGTTTTTGTCTTTAGACGCAGTCTCTACATTACTACGTCGTACAAACACCGTCGAGACCGTACGTCTTGTCTGAAACACAGTCTCTACATTATTACTTCATACAAACACCGTCGAGACCGTACGTCTTGTCTGAGACACAGTCGCTACATTACTACTTCAAACAAACACCGTCGAGACCGTACGTTTTTGTCTTTAGACACAGTCTCTACATTACTACGTCGTACAAACACCGTCGAGACCGTACGTCTTGTCTGAGACACAGACGCTACATTACTACTTCAAACAAACACCGTCGAGACCGTACGTCTTGTCTGAAACACAGTCTCTACATTATTACTTTATACAAACACCGTCGAGACCGTACGTCTTGTCTGAGACACAGACGCTACATTACTACTTCATACAAACACCGTCGAGACCGTACGTCTTGTCTGAAACACAGTCTCTACATTATTACTTCATACAAACACCGTCGAGACCGTACGTCTTGTCTGAGACACAAACGCTACATTACTACTTCAAACAAACACCGTCGAGACCGTACGTCTTGTCTGAGACACATACATTACATTACAACTTTATACAAATACCGTCGAGACCGTACGTCTTGTCTGAGACACAGACGCTACATTACTACTTCATACAAACACCGTCGAGACCGTACGTCTTGTCTGAAACACAGTCTCTACATTATTACTTCATACAAACACCGTCGAGACCGTACGTCTTGTCTGAGACACAGACGCTACATTACTGCTTCAAACAAACACCGTCGAGACCGTACGTCTTGTCTGAGACACAGTCTCTACATTACTACTTCAAACAGACACCGTCGAGACCGTACTTCTTGTTTGAGACGCAGTCTCTACATTACTACGTCTTACAAACACCGTCGAGACCGTACGTCTTGTCTGAGACACATACATTACATTACAACTTTATACAAACACCGTCGAGACCGTACGTCTTGTCTGAGACACAGACGCTACATTACTACTTCATACAAACACCGTCGAGACCGTACGTCTTGTCTGAGACACATACATTACATTACAACTTTATACAAACACCGTCGAGACCGTACGTCTTGTGTGAGACACAGACGCTACATTACTACTTCATACAAACACCGTCGAGACCGTACGTCTTGTCTGAAACACAGTCTCTACATTATTACTTCATACAAACACCGTCGAGACCGTACGTCTTGTCTGAGACACAAACGCTACATTACTACTTCAAACAAACACCCACCGTCGAGACCGTACGTCTTGTCTGAGACACAGTCTCTACATTACTACTTCAAACAAACACCGTCGAGACCGTACTTCTTGTTTGAGACGCAGTCTCTACATTACTACGTCTTACAAACACCGTCGAGACCGTACGTCTTGTCTGAGACACAGACGCTACATTACTACTTCAAACAAACACCGTCGAGACCGTACGTCTTGTCTGAAACACAGTCTCTACATTATTACTTTATACAAACACCGTCGAGACCGTACGTCTTGTCTGAGACACAGACGCTACATTACTACTTCATACAAACACCGTCGAGACCGTACGTCTTGTCTGAAACACAGTCTCTACATTATTACTTCATACAAACACCGTCGAGACTGTACGTCTTGTCTGAGACACAAACGCTACGTTACTACTTCAAACAAACACCATCGAGACCGTACGTCTTGTCTGAAACACAGTCTCTGCATTACTACTTCAAACAAACACCGTCGAGACCGTCCGTCTTGTCTGAGACACAGCCTCTACATTACTACTTCAAACAAACACCGTCGAGACCGTACGTCTTGTCTGAAACACAGTCTCTGCATTACTACTTTATACAAACACCGTCGAGACCGTACGTCTTATCTGAGACACAGACGCTACATTACTACTTCAAACAAACACCGTCGAGACCGTACGTCTTGTCTGAAACACAGACGCTACATTACTACTTCAAACAAACACCGTCGAGACCGTACGTTTTGTCTGAAACACAGTCTCTGCATTACTACTTTATACAAACACCGTCGAGACCGTACGTCTTGTCTGAAACACAGTCTCTATATTACTACGTCTTACAAACACCGTCGAGACCGTACGTCTTGTCTGAGACACAGACGCTACATTACTACTTCAAACAAACACCGTCGAGACCGTACGTCTTGTCTGAGACACAGACATTACATTACAACTTTATTCAAACACCTCGAGACCGTACGTCTTGTCTGGGACACAGACACTAAATTACTACTTTATACAAACACATTACTTATATCAGTTTATATTACTACTTTATACAAACACATTACTTATATCAGTTTCTACTATGCAATACAGAACATTTAATGATATTATTATTATTATTGATAAGATACATATTGGTTAATTTATTAGTAAATGTTAAAGTTTAAGGGGACCAGCAACGCTTGAGCAACCATTACCATATCATAACCACATACCATTTAGAGGATATGGGACCATGATATGATGAAAATGGAGGCAGTGTATATTTCAGCTAACGTTTTCAAACTTGGACATCCTTTTCACTGAGCGCGGCCTGATTTTGCTCAAGCTGCATTTGGTTTGACTAGCGCCTATGTAATGTAATCTATCTCAATGTATTTGTTTCCCGATTTACTTCATCAATAGACAGTTCTATGCGAAACAAGAATATGGTGCCATATTTTATATGGTAGGTGTTATATAGATCAACAATCATTTGTATGTGTCTTCGAAATCAAAGCGTGCAGCTTGAACGTAATGACAGCGCCCAGTGGTCAAAGATATCCAAGTTTGAAAAATTATTTAAGTATAACATGGCTCCTTGTTCATCAAATCATGGTCAAATATATCCGCTAAATGGTACGCTCCGATGCTTGGGCAATGGTTGTTGAAGTGTTTCAGCCCCCCTTTGAGGTTCGTGGATTGATATTGCGTAATTTGCTCAGATGAGAAGCATTTCACTAGTAACTGTTTACTTAAAAGGTGCTAGAACTGCACATTAAGAAAATGACGTTATTGCTACAATTCAGACATCGCATTCTCTGTCGTACACTTTCTCCGTTTACATTTTCAGTGCCGCACATTGCCGTTCATATTTTCTTTTGTGTACACTTCCGTGCATATGTCCTGTGCTGTACATTTCAGTGTATGGTTTCAGTGTTGTACAATGCGATGCGTACTTATAGTGACGTAGTCGGCCATTTTACCGCACGTCGACCATGCAAGCCAGGTGTCGCTGCTGCTGATTGCGTCAGTACGATGCAGCTATGCCCTTGGCTGGGCCCTTGTCTAAACCCTGAAAATAAGCTCAGCCGATGAAATCGCTCACGAAGAGCTGCTCATACGATTGGGCGGACGGGTTGTTATAGTGGAATTGTTTTTTTCGTCTTCAAATCGGGATGGGTATCTGTGCTGTTCTCACGAGTGACGCAGTCGCGGCTAAGTCAGTAAACTAGTTCGACTCGGCTAAATTATGCATTTCTCGAAGGGGATCTGCCAGGGCTGGTTTGCATGGCTTGCGATGATGACGTACGCTGGTAAATTATCCCTACTCGAACTCCACTCTTGGCCCCTGCTATGTGTCTCTATTACTACCCCACTGCTGGCCCTGTTAGGTGTCTCTACTAATACTTCCTTGTTGGTCCTGTTATGTGTCTCTACTACTACCACTACTACTGCTAGTGTTATTCCTACTACTACTGCTATTGCTACTACTACTACTACTACTACTAACTACTACTACTACTACTACTACAACTACTACAACTACTACTACTACTACTACTACTACTACTACTACTACAACAACTACTACTACTACTACTACTACTACTACTACTACTACTACTACTACTACAACTACTACAACTACTACTACTACTACTACTACTACTACTACTACTACTACTACTACTACTACTACTACTACTACTACTACTACTACTACTACTACTACTACCACTACTACTACAACAACTACTACTACTACTACTACTACTACTACTACTACTACTACTACTACTACTACTACTACTACTCATCCATTGCTGGCCCTGTTAGTAGTCTCTACTACTCCTCCATTGCTGGTCCTGTTAGTAGTCTCTACTACTCCTCCATTGCTGGTCCTGTTAGTAGTCTCTACTACTCCTCCATTGCTGGCCCTGTTAGTTGTCTCTACTACTCCTCCATTGCTGGCCCTGTTAGTTGTCTCTACTACTCCTCCATTGCTGGCCCTATTAGTAGTCTCTACTACTCCTCCATTGCTGGCCCTGTTAGTAGTCTCTACTACTCCTCCATTGCTGGTCCTGTTAGTAGTCTCTACTACTCCTCCATTGCTGGCCCTGTTAGTAGTCTCTACTACTCCTCCATTGCTGGCCCTGTTAGTAGTCTCTACTACTCCTCCATTGCTGGTCCTGTTAGTAGTCTCTACTACTCCTCCATTGCTGGCCCTATTAGTAGTCTCTACTACTCCTCCATTGCTGGCCCTGTTAGTAGTCTCTACTACTCCTCCATTGCTGGCCCTGTTAGTAGTCTCTACTACTCCTCCATTGCTGGTCCTGTTAGTAGTCTCTACTACTCCTCCATTGCTGGTCCTGTTAGTAGTCTCTACTACTCCTCCATTGCTGGCCCTGTTAGTAGTCTCTACTACTCCTCCATTGCTGGCCCTATTAGTAGTCTCTACTACTCCTCCATTGCTGGCCCTGTTAGTTGTCTCTACTACTCCTCCATTGCTGGCCCTGTTAGTAGTCTCTACTACTCCTCCATTGCTGGTCCTGTTAGTGTCTCTACTACTCCTCCATTGCTGGTCCTGTTAGTTGTCTCTACTACTCCTCCATTGCTGGCCCTGTTAGTTGTCTCTACTACTCCTCCATTGCTGGCCCTGTTAGTTGTCTCTACTACTCCTCCATTGCTGGTCCTGTTAGTTGTCTCTACTACTCCTCCATTGCTGGCCCTGTTAGTTGTCTCTACTACTCCTCCATTGCTGGCCCTGTTAGTTGTCTCTACTACTCCTCCATTGCTGGTCCTGTTAGTTGTCTCTACTACTCCTCCATTGCTGGCCCTGTTAGTAGTCTCTACTACTCCTCCATTGCTGGTCCTGCTAGGTGTCTCTACTACTCCTCCATTGCTGGTCCTGCT
>JAODUO010000718.1:335000-347500 GCA_025642075.2 Ridgeia piscesae
ACGATCACCCCCCGGCCAGAGAGGTTGACCTAGACACAGTACAACTATTGTTCAACACAGCCTTGACACCCGTCAGACCGCTCAAGTTCACGAACACCCCCCGGCCAGAGAATTTGACCTAGACACAGGACAACTTGTGTTCCACACAACTTGATGTCCGACTTAAATAATCTGAAATAAGTATTTAGGTTGAGTCAGATTTTAGTGAAAGGACTCTGTGGTGCGAAAATGTGCGCCGTCTCATGACTTACACAGAGAGTCGGTGTGTATTTTTGTCCGTAACAGTAATTTACATAGTGTTTTATTCAAGCTGTTAGACAAATATAAGAGCGTGAATGTTACCGTCGATATTGTGCATTTAACTGTCATTGTTGGTTTATAAACTAAATTTTTCGTCTTTTCAACACCACACCACACCACACCACACCACACCACACCACACCACACCACACCACACCACACCACACCACACCACACCACACCACACCACACCACACCACACCACACCACACCACACCACACCACACCACACCACACCCCACCCCACCCCCACCCCACCCCACCCCACCCCACCCCACCCACCCCACCCCACCCCACCCACCCCACCCCACCCCACCCCACCCACCCCACCCCCCACCCCACCACACACACCACACCACACCACACCCACCCCACCCCACCCACCCACCCCACCCACCCCACCACCCACCCCACCCCACCACCCACCACACCACCACACCACACCACACCACACCACACCACACCACACCACACCACACCACACCACACCACACCACACCACACCACACTGCGAATGATTTGTGCATGTGTTGTTGAATAAACTATAATTTACGAAAGTGTTGTTCTTTCCGAATTTCCTTACTCCGTGTGGATGGTACACTCTATGTGTGAGCGTGGATGTTACCGTCGATATTGTGCATTTGACGGATCATTGTTGGTTCATGAAATCAATTTTGTGTCTTTGATATATCGTTAATACGCGTGTCAACCCAGTTATTACTGTATCATTATCTGTGGACCAAAGTCCAGATATTAAACAAAGAGTCTATATATAACATGGCGACATATAAGTAAATTATTTCAGACATATTTTCAACACCGCACCGCACCGCACCGCACCGCACCGCACCGCACCGCACCGCACCGCACCGCACCGCACCGCACCGCACGCACGCAACGCACGCAACGCAACGCACCGCACGCAACGCAACGCACGCAACGCACGCACCGCACGCACCGCACCGCACCGCACCGCACGCAACGCACCGCACCGCATCGCATCGCACCACAAAACACTGTGCATGATTTGTGCATGTGTTGTTGAATAAACTATAATTTACGAAGTTGTTGTTCTTTCCAAATTTTTGATGGTACACTCTCTCGATAATCACAAGAGGTATCTGTATTAGTGGTGTTCTTAGGTCAAAATGAGCAACGGTCTCTGTATGAGTGGTAGTCTTCGGTTGAAATCATCAGAAATCTCTGTATGAGTGGTATTCTTAAGTCAAAATGAGCAACAGTCTCTGTATGAGTGGTACTCTTCGGTCAAAATGAGCAACGGTCTCTGTGTGAGTGGTACTCTTCGGTCAAAATGAGCAACAGTCTCTGTATGAGTGGTAGTCTTCGGTCAAAATGAGCAACGGTCTCTGTGTGAGTGGTACTCTCTCAAAAGTCACTGATTGTCGACGTGTGACGGGTGGTCTCTCTACAAAGTCACCAATGGTCTATGTGTGATTGGTGTCCAGCGAAGTTACCAATTGTGTCACGTGACTAGTACTCTCTCCACAAAGTCACGAGTGACCACTGTATTCTGACAGACTCTGCTGCGGCGCCTCCTGAGTTTCTCCTTTTAGTACGTTCATGCACAATTGAATAAAAACAATTGAAATACGAAACAGTGAGAAAACAACAACTGTCCACAATAGTGTCGCATAATGTCAGTCTAGTTGTAACACTGTCGACTTTAAAATAAATACTGCTAAAACTATATCTTTTGTTACTTTACACAGCAGAGATTTCATATTAGAAAACGTGATGCTATGTTAAATTAAACATATATCATAGTGAAATATTATAATCCGACGGCGCCTGTGATCTTGTGTAAGTGTTTGTCGTAGCAGATGTAAAGTATGCCGCACACGTTCGAGTTCTGTCTCGGCAGAATCACCGAGAACTCGTCGTATACGTCGACGTTCAAGTGAGCCGCCTTCACGCTTAACGTCTGGTGGAAGGCAGTCATAGCGAAGGTGTTCCGTCCGCCTCGGGTCAATACGTTCTCTCTTCCGTGTGTCTTGGCAGAATCACGCGATTAACACAATGTACACACACACAACACACACACACACACACACACACACACACACACACACACACACACACACACACACAACACACACAAACACACACACACACACACACACACACACACACACACACACACACACATATAACACCTATTCTATTCCTCTCTGACTCGTCCTCTCACTTCTGTCTTCCCATTCTTTTCTACTCTCTCTTCCTTTACTCCTCACCATCTCCTCCCTCTTTTTCCCCTTTTACTCACACACACCCCAAACACTATCTAAAACTTGTACAAAACCCCACAATTCACATTAAAACACTTCCCCCAAAAACACACACTTCCGTTGAAAGTTGATTTCACACGCTTCTGTACCGCCCAGCCCGGCCTAACATATCTGATGCCCTTACCCATGATCGTCGTCTACCCTAGAAACACC
This sequence comes from Ridgeia piscesae, assembly GCA_025642075.2. Classification (NCBI taxonomy): domain Eukaryota; kingdom Metazoa; phylum Annelida; class Polychaeta; order Sabellida; family Siboglinidae; genus Ridgeia; species Ridgeia piscesae. Next base: position 337,760 of record JAODUO010000718.1, read on the forward strand.
TCGGTGTCTCACACTGCTGTTACTTGTCTGTACTGGCTTTTCGCATTTTCGTCTCCCCCGTGTCTGTTTTTGTCTACGTGTGATGTTGCTCCGCGTTGCTGTCCGTATGCCGTATACGTCTCGTGCGTTCGTGGTGTCTGTGCGTGTGCGTGTGCGTGTGCGTGTGCGTGTGCTGTGTGCGTGTGCGTGTGCGTGTGCGTGTGCGTGTGGCGTTTTGCTGTGTGCGTGCGGTGGTGTGTGTGTGTGCTGGTGGGGTGTGTCGTGTGTGTGCGTGTGTGTGCGTGTGCGTGTGCGTGTGCGTGTGCGTGTGCGTGTGCGTGTGCGTGTGCGTGTGCGTGGTGCGTGTGCGTGCGTGTGCGTGTGGGGTGTGCGTGTGCGTGTGGTGTGCGTGTGCGTGGTGTGCGTGTGGTGTGCGTGTGTGTGCGTGTGCGTGCGTGTTGTGTGCGTGTGTGTGCGTGTGTGCGTTGGGTGGTGTGGCGTGCGTGTCTGTGCGTGTGCGTGGCGTGGTGTGCGTGGCGTGTCGTGGGCGTGTGCGTGTGCGTGTGCGTGTGCGTGTGCGTGTGCGTGTGGTGTGCGTGCGTGTGCGTGTGCGTGTGTGCGTGTGGTGTGGTGTGCGTGTGCGGGTGTGCGTGCTGGCGTGTGCGTGTGTTGCGTGTGCGTGTGCGTGTGCGTGTGCGTGTGCGTGCGTGTGGTGTGCGTGTGCGTGCGTGTACTGTGCGGCTGCGTGCGTGTAGCGTGTGCGTGTGCGTGTGGTCGTGCGTGTGTGTGGCGAGTGCGTGGCGGTGCGTTGGCGGTGTGCGGTGCGTGTGCGGTGCGTGTGCGTGTGCGTGTGCGTGGCGTGTGCGTGGTGTGCGTGTGCGTGTGCGTGTGCGTGTGCGTGTGCGTGTGCGTGTGCGTGGCGTGTGCGTGTGCGTGTGCGTGTGCGTGTGCGTGTGCGTGTGCGTGTACGTGTACGTGTACGTGTACGTGTACGTGTACGTGTACGTGTACGTGTACGTGTACGTGTACGTGTACGTGTACGTGTACGTGTACGTGTACGTGACGTGACGGACGTTATGTACGGACGTATGTGAGTGTACGTGACACTCATCTGTGTGGTGTTCTACACTTATTTGACAGTTCGACGTGTAGCGCGAAATATAAACGATCGCTATGGCATAGACTGTTAACAACACAAAGAAGACGTTAATAACCGAGTAATTTCTCCAGTGCCCTGTGGTACAACGCACGCCCATGTTTACGGCCCAGTCAACGATGTCGGCTCTTGCCGTCCTTCAGCGCTACGCCCGTCGACGGTCCGTCTCTGATGCAGTAGTCAGGATCAGCGCTACATATGTCGATCGTGACTAGTTCTCGTCAGAAAGGACAACTGAACCTCCCACAATTCACAGCACATTCACATTACGTGTAGTGTAGTGATAGAATTGATATATCTCTGGCTCCAGAAAACAATGCTCGTCTATCAAGTATGGTTCGTGTATGCGTGCCTCTATGTGACGCACTTCCACATTGTGTTTTACGTGAAGTAGTCTGTGTGGTGTTCCTCACTAATGCCCCGTTCACACTAGCAAATTTAATCCGTTGAGTGTCCACACTACAAAATCTAAACCGGTTCAGTGAGTAGAACGGGATTAAAATAATCCACATCCTTGAGGTGGTTTCGAACCGGTTTAGTTTTTGAAACCGTTCATATTGCTAGTGTGAACGCAAAGGGGATTAGCGTCACGTCGCACTAACTTTAACCTAATTAATGCCAAATGTTGAAACCGGCGATCGTTCCCGCCCACCGAATTGTGATTTCCACGACTATAAGCATAATGGCTGCCTCTGCATTAACTGTTACAAATGGTAAGAAAGCTGCGGATCGCGATGCGACCTGGTCGACCGAAGAGGTAGACACCTCCCTGGATGTATGGGGCGAGGAGGCCGTACAGAACCACTTGGACGGCTCCACACGAAATCGCCACGTATTCGACAACATCATCCGCAGGCTGACAGAGGCGGGATATAACCAAACCGCCTCTCAATGTCGGGTAAAGTTAAAGGCTCTGAAGAGGGAGTATCGGTTGATCAAAGACTTCAACAACAGAAGTGGCAACAGCCACAAAACCTCGAGGTATAATATATATTAGGTAATCTTCCAGTTACAGTTTCATACAGACGGACACACGCACACATGATACGCGCAAAAAGAACGCGAATACTTCGCCATGTGATTCTATTAGGTCAGCCCTTTCAAATGCCTACCGTCCCATATGTTTGCACGCAGCAGGAGGGGATAACAGTTACATCTACTGGTTTGCAAAATGTGCGACAAGTGCTCGTCTGGTGGCCTCGGCGTGTACCCGTCCTTGTTGTGGCTGAACGACATCACTGGGCATGTGGAACATGTCCGCACTCTCAGCAACTTCCTGCAGCTAATCTTCATCAAACGTCTGACCCCAGATCTCACACAGATTGTGCAGTACACAGCAGGCAGCAACAAATTCTGGAATATATTTTAGGTTGCTGTCGTTTCTCTTCAGCAAACAGAGCCATCTCCCCTTCAGCCGTCCAAAAGCATTCTCGACCACCATCCAGGCTTTGCTTAACCAATAGTTGAAAGTGTGCTGCTTCCTGGTTAATCGTCCATTGTCCGAAAAAGGTTTCATCAGCCATGACATGAGGGGATATGCTGGATCACCCAACAAAACAATTGGCATTTGAACTCCTTCAATGTCCACCGTCTGATTAGGGAAAGGTTCACCTTCTTCTGTCTTTGTAAATATCTCAAATCAAATATTGCACCTCTAAGTCATTAATCAAAAGAAACCGATTAGTGGACGGAAACTGCTCCCACTACGGCGTCTGTAGTGTGAGCGCACGGGGTATTTGAAAAGGCTAAGTTAATGCGCATTAACTAAACCGGTTCGAAGCCTGTTTGTAGTGTGAACGGGGTATTACTTGAATGTTCGACGCGTAACGCCAAAGAAAAACACATGTAGTCAACACTACAGCGGCTACGGTAGTGATCGAGTAGTTTCTCCGGCGTCCTCTGAGGCAACGCACGCCCGTGTTCACAGTACAGTCCGCGATCTCGGGTCTTTCAGCCTACCAACGCTACCGCTGTCGGTGGCCGGTCTATGGTCTAGTATCCTGAGTTATTGCTGCGCCTGTCCCCCTTCGTCATGCTCTGTTTCCGTCAGCACCCGCAGCAGCCACTCACCGTGTTCAACAGGTTATAAATGGGGAGCGGTGGTCGCGCGGTAGAGCGCCGGACTGTCAATTGAGGGGACGGTGGTTCAATCCCACCTACCGCCGTTTCGAAACTTAGCCAATTTCTTCACCCCACATTTGCCTGTGTCTTTCGTAAGAGACACAAAAAGCCGGTGGTCCTTTCTGTCTGGTGTCTGTGCCAGGGGAAGTAAAAGATCCCACACAGGGGGTAAATGTGTAACTCACAAATTCTAGAGAAGAATAACTCCTGCGTTAGCCCAAGTTTGGGTTGTTTGGAGGTAATAACCTAAGACCTAAGATCTAAGACGACCTATTAAACTTGGTTCTTCAATAGTTTCTGAAATCAGAACGGTCACGATCTGCACCGCTGCGTGTGAGCGTACAATCTATAATTACTACGAACCACCATCAACCATACTTATCGGAATGCCAACGTGTGAATTGTAAAATTTTAGGTGAAGTGTTTAATTTTTATTTTGAATAGTGAATATGCGAAATGTTCGGATAATTATATCTTAGTAGCACGCTGAGGAAGTTTTTTGAATTTTGTTAGATGAATATATAATAAGAAGACCCTGGAAATATCATACAAATCGCATGAAGCACGTTCTAGCTAAGTCGTTTATAATTTACCGCCCGTTTATTCAGCAGGTTATAAATTACCACCGATCAAACTTTGTTCTTCAATGGCTTCTGAAATCAGAACGGTCACGATCTGCACCGCCGCGTGTGAGCCTACAATCTAAAATTAGTACTAACTATCATCAGCCATACTTATCGGGGTATAGCTAGGCCGAAATGTTGACAAATTGTTCCAAGTGAATGACGTTTTCGGTGTCAAAGACTATGGACATATCTGGTCATCCTCTGGCCACCGTTTGAAGTGGGCATTTTGTGGATTCTTTATTGTGCGTACGTGCGTACGGCTAGCTACGCCCTTGCTTATGTATACGCTGTAATCGGTCAACAAATGCCTGTGGCAAACCATGCAACAGCACGTTTCCATATTCCAGGTGAGATATTACTTGTAGGGATTAGAAGTTTAAAATCGTCTTCTGTGATATATTGCCTGACTTTGCCAAAAAAAAATTTTTTACTTTAAAACCAGCAGTGAACCTAGATGTTAATATAAGATGTTGCTGTAGCGCGTTCGACAGATTTCGAGCCGCCACGCTTTAAGTTCGGTCATGCCAGTGGTCACAGTGAACCGTCATTGTGTTCGCTACAGCGCAGCGACCAAACCGGCTGGGGTCTTTAGACCAGAGTACTGCATCACAAAACCGCTTGATGTCAATAAACCGCCAGACTTAGAATTACAACAAAAGTTGTGTTGTGTACGCCACGCTTCAGAGAAACTGTCCTCAATTTATTGTGGTCGTTCCCACGTCATAAATCGCTGTTGAATAGACGAACACGGCGAATGACTGCGGCGAACTCTTGTGTCCAGTACCACAGCATAATGTATGGTAGCTAATAAACTACTCAACAAATGGACCATGCGAACGAATACGCGAATGCTGTTCATTGTGAGACGTTCAGTTGTCCTTTCTGACGAGAACTAGTCACGATCGACAGATGTGATTACTGCATCAGAGACGGACCGTCGGCGGGCGTAGCGCTGAAGGACGGCAAGAGCCGAGATCGTTGACTGGGCCGTAAACATGGGCGTGCGTTGTACCACAGGGCACTGGAGAAATTATTCGGTTATTAACGTCTTCTTTATGTTGTTTACACTCTGTGCCATAGCGATCGTTTGTATGTCGCGCTACACGTCGAACTTTCAAATAAGTGTAGAACACCACACAGATGAGCGTCACGTATACGTACACGAAGAACGCCGTCACGTAGAGACAGTTATAACCGGACCATACTTGATAAACGAGCATTATTTTCTTGAGCCGGAGGTAGACCAATTCTATCACTACTCTAGACGTAATATATCAACAGATTTCACGGAGGGTCAGACTATGAGAACTGTTGATAGTAGCCAGTACAGCTACAAGATCACACACCTGCAGAGTGACGCTCACACCGACGGGGTGTTTCTACGGGTGGACGAGCGATACATGGGCAAGGTGACATCAGGCGGTAGTTGTCTTTACGGCATCGGCGACTGGGCGGGCTACAGAAGCGTGTGCACAAGTCGAGACTTGTACAACGGAACGTACGTCGTGTATTGTCCACGAGCGAGTGACACGACGTGTTGTAATGTGACACTCCATCTGCAGTGCGTCGATTTCAGCGCCTACACCAGTCTCTACACACCTACACGTGACGTCATCTCTACGAGACTCGTGTGTGACGCTGCTACAAGGAAGGTGGCTAAGCCACGCATGGGAGACTCGCTCCTCGTCCACGCCTTGAGACGGGACGCCGCGAGAAAAAATATCGTCACTTGGCACAACTGCGACCGGAAGTGGACCGTGCGCACGAGCGGCACACGCTGGTTCCGGTCGCTCAAAAGAAACACGTTGTGCGCATGTGTGAAGAGATTCGGAAACATCTACATGTTCGGTGCGTCGCACATGCGCTTTAAGTTCGACTATCTGATGGAGGAATGCTACGAAAGACCGGCAAATCTGTCTCAAAAACATTCGTCGACAAGCGTCGGTAACTTGCACTACCGGTGGTGCACTTACGCTGATCAGTTCGATCGGATCTTTTTGTCAAACGTGAAGTTCAAGAGAAACGATCTTGTGTTGCTTCAGACCGGAGCCCACGACCTCGCGAGGCGGGGGATGGCCGCTAGCATGGGAGCGTCCATTCGTCGGTTTGTCGAAACTTTGGCGGTGTTCTCGGATTCGTCGAAAAGACGGGAATTCAAACTCGTCCTGCTGACGTCACCCCCGTGTCCTGACGGTAAAAAGGAAGTAGGGACTCGAGGCGGACGGAACACCTTCGCCGTGGCCGCCTTCAACCAGATGCTGAGAGCGAAGGCGGCCCACTTGAACGTCGACGTATTCGACGAGTTCTCGGTGATTCTGCCGAGACAGAACTCGAACATTTGCAACTCTCACTACATCTGCTACAACATGCACTTACACAAGATCACAGGTTGCCGTAACTGTGATATGGCGTATCTACGTTAAATGATGATGAGCGGATCTGAAGTTAGGAGATATGAAGTAATGTTATTGGAATACGAGGGAGAGGGAGGAGAGGGATTGAGGGAGAGGAGAGGGAGAGGGAGAGGGAGAGGGGGGGAGGGAGAGGGAGAGGGGAGAGGAGAGGAGAGAGGGAGAGGGAGAGGGAGAGGGAGAGAGGGAGAGGGAGAGGGAAGGGAGAGGGAGGGAGAGGGAGAGGAGAGGAGAGAGGGAGAGCGAGAGGGAGAGGGAGAGGGAGAGGGAGAGGGAGAGGGAGAGGGAGAGCGAGAGGGAGAGGGAGAGGGAGAGCGGAGGGGAGCGAGAGAGGGAGAGAGAGGAGAGGGAGAGGGAGAGGAGAGGGAGAGCGAGAGCGAGAGCGAGAGCGAGAGCGAGAGCGAGAGCGAGAGCGAGAGCGAGATTATTGCCAGTGTAGCCCTGTGGATCGATATTGTCGCAGGTTTCCCGCCATGATCGCCTAAGTCAGTCAAAAAGACGATACCAGGGCGTCATATGTATTTAGAATAATTACTATGTCGACAAATGTTATCTAAAATATAGCCAACCGGACGCGCATGCATATCACCATCAATCCATTTCTGCTAGAGCTGCTCTGAGGATTTGCCCTGCAAATCCGCTAGGGGCGCGTCGGTAGGTCGGTTGCAATATGTGTTCATTAGGTTTTCTGTTCACCTCTGGGAGGGGAGGCCCAGAGAAACTCGTATTAAACGTATGACGGTGAAACTACATTTTTCTTTGACCAAAGATGTCAGAGAGAATGCCAACGTGTGAATTGTACAATTTTAGGTGAGTTACTTAATTTTTATTTTGTTGAGTGAATATGATAAATGTTCGGATAATTATATCTTAGTAGCACGTTGTAGGAAGTTTTTTGAATTTTGCTAGTAGTTAGATTAATACATAATAAGAAGACCCTGAAAATTTCATACAAATCGCATGTAGCGCGTTGTAACTAAGTCGTTTAACATTTACCGCCCTTTTGTTCAGGATTGCGCTGACGCAAAGATGGCCATGTGGGAGTAATCTAATAGCTAATCTAATTGCATCTTTGAACACGATAAAATGTCAAAAAGCTATTTAGGTATGATTAAATATCTAAATAGATCATCATTCTAATGAGGTGAATATTTCAAATGTATGTGTTTATTGGAGCATCCTATCACTATGTATTGGCATAGTGAGATTTCCTATGTTAATCATTGCGTATGCTGCTTATAGTGACTGGTTCGTTTTACATTTATTTACACAGAAACATCGCCAAGAGACATGTCAATGTTGACAAACAGATCTGCTATAGAAATATGTACTATATGTCATACTGCTAATAAAGCATATACAAAAATTATTGACAGCTGTCGCAAAACAGTATTTGTATTGAATCAGTTCACTTGTATAAGTACTTACATAAAATACGTAATTGAAAAGTCTCACAAGAAAATAGTAAATGATATTAAGAGTACACTAGCTTCCATCGTGGGTAAAGAACAATTTATTGGGCTCTGAAGACAGTTGAATAGAAATAAGCTGCTAAAATCCGGCAAATAATCCTGAAAATAGACCAAATAATATAGGTAATATTGGATATAAAATGCTCTTTCAAGTTGATACCCATCACAATGTCACACTATATTGAGGTCAAACAATAGTTTTTTTTACAAATATATTTATATAAATTTTATGGTTATAGTAGTTTGCAACTGCATTTCAGTTGAGCAATCCAGACCCGGTACAAACGTATGCTACACAGCAGGCTGTGCAGTGGTCACACATTTTGTATCATTTTCTGAATGCTAACATTGCCAATTATGACTGCAGGAAGACATTTCAATTCTGTAAATGGTATCTTGTTACTTATTATACAATCGACATGCACCATCACAAACAGGGTAAGTCTATTTTTGCAAGTCCATTTCTGCTCTGGCAACAAGACGTTTTTCCGCCTTTATTGCCAGAGCTGCTCTGCGGATTTCTGCTCTGGCAATAAGAATGCAGCTCTGCGGTTCGAACTTATCACAGTTTCCTCGCCATGATCGCCTAACTCAGTCAAAACACGATAACAGGGCGTCATATGTATCTGAAACAATTACTATGTCGACATGTGTTTGCTAAGAATATCGCTAACCGAACGCTCATACATATCACCATCAATCGATTTCTGCTCTGCGGATGTCTGCTCTGGCTAAAGAATTTTGTCCGCCCTCATTGCCAGAGCAGCTCTGCGGATCGATCTTATCGCAGTTTACCCTCCACGATCGCCTAACTCATTCAACACACTATACCAGGGCGTGATACGTATCTGAAATAATTACTATGTCGACATATGTTAGCTAAAAAATATCGCCATGCTCACTTGCAGGCACATCACCATCAATCGACTTCTGCTCTGACAGTAAGAATATTTCCACGCTTATTGCAAGACCTGCTCTGGCAATAAGCGCGGAAAAAATTCTCATTGCCAGAGCAGCTATGGCGATAGTCTAAGCCGTTTTATACAGACACACGCATTGCCCACTCCACTCTGGGCCAACCTGTTGTCCACAAATAAGGGCAATGGTCATTCTCGAACACCAGGGTCGCCATTTCAAGTTGATACCCGTCACAATGTCACACTATATTGAGGTCAAACAATAGTTTTTTTTCACAAATATATTTGATATAAACTATAAGGTAATAGCAGTTTGCAACTGCATCTCAGTCGAGTGATCCAGGCCCGTTATGAATGTATGCTACACAGCAGGCTGTGCAGTGGTCACACATTTTGTTAATCATTTTCTGAATGTTAACATTGCCATACTTTTTGACTGCATCAAGATATTTTAATTCTGTCAACGGTATCTGCACCACCATAAACAAGGTAAGTATATTTTTTGCAAGTCCATTTCTGCTCTGGCAACAAGAATTTTTTTCCGCCTTTAGTGTCAGAGCTGCTCTGTGGATTTCTGCTCTGGCAATAAGAATGTTTTACGCTCTTATTGCAGAGCAGCTCTGCGGATCCATATTGTCGCAGTTTTCCCGCCCCGATCGCCTAAATCAGTCAAAAAACGATACCAGGGCGTCATATGCATCTGAAACAAGTGCTATGTTAACATGTGTTTGCTAGGAATATCGCCAACCGAATGCGCATGCACGTCACCATCAATCGGTTTCTTCTCTGGCAATAAGACTATTTTCCGCCCTTATTGCCAGAGCAACTCTGCGGATCGATCTTATCGCAGTTTCCCTTCCACGATCGCCTAAATCAGTCAAAAAACGATACCATGACGTCATGTGTATCTGAAATAATTACTATGTCGACACGTGTTCACTAAAAAATATCGTCAACCTCATTCGCATGCACATCACCATCAATCGACTTCTGCTCTGGCAATAAGAATTGTTCCGCGCTTATTGCCAGAGCAGCTATAGCGATAGTCTAAGCCTTTTT
>JAODUO010000718.1:352500-482500 GCA_025642075.2 Ridgeia piscesae
AGTGCCCGTTTTCGCGCAGTACAACCTGTTTGGGCCAAACGTATACATATGTTATGATTATGTGCATTTAGACAACTTGTCAGATATAAGTGCTTATCGAAACCACAACGTACAGCAATGTAAAACGCAAATCCCGTAAAAGACACATACAGCCTAGCATCGTGTCGATTATCTGCACTACGTAAATCGCTATATGTCTATGATAGTGTGGTAAACTCAATATTAAATCGGACATTTAAGATAAGAAACGTATAACACAATATATTTATGAACTGATTTTCCTAGTATTCATCAGTCGGAAGCTATAACTGTCATCCATCGTTAGAATAGTATTATTGTGTCCAGTCCCCAATTAGTCTCGCTTAGTCCCCAATAAGCTCCAGTCGCGCGGAGTCACGCCATGTACCGTGGCCCACTTGCAGGCCCTATTGGTGACTTTTTAATTGTCGGCCTGCACCTGAGTGACATTTGACATGCTTATGCGGTCATGCGCAACCATTTTTTGCCAGAACTGTGTACACGTCACGCATGACCACAGTCTCGTTAGCCCACGCAGCGACACACGTGTGAACAATGCTGTCTGGAGAGCTGCGCGTGATCCAGGGGTGGCACTCCACCGACCCACCCACCGGGGCTGCCGTGCTGGTGCCCACAAGCAAAGGACTATACCAGTCATTACAACTTCTCGTCTGACTACGTTGACCATGCCGCCATTTACTTCCCGGGGCAACAACAATATACAAGTCCCATGTGGAAAATGGGACCTGCCTGTGGTCGTAAACACAAACATAAGATCAGTGGTACCAAAAATAACAGAACTGTCAGAAATACTGAAACTAAACAGTGTTGATATAGCAACAATAACAGAGACATTTTGTAGGGACCACATACCAGACGAATCCATTTGTGTACCTGGGTACTTCCACATCAGAAAAGATCGTGCCGACAGACGTGGCGGAGGGGTCATGTGCTTTGTAAAACATAGCATCCCTTTCAAGGCATGGACAGAACTACGTAACAACGTCATGGAAAATCTGTGGATTTCGCTTCGCCCACACAAATTACCACGACAGTTTACCCACATAAACATTGGAGTGATATATCATCCACCTAACGAGGACAACAACATTATGGTAAACCACATTTGCCATTGCCTGGATTATATATTACAACGCTACCCTCACACTGGCATCATCTTATCTGGTGATTTCAACCCATGCAGCACTTAAATATATCGCATGTAGCATATCGCGTATGGTATATAGAAAATAGTATATAGTATATAATATATGCTATATAACATATAATATATAACATATAACACATAACGTATGCTACATAATATATAACATAAAATATAACGTATAATATTATATATCTTAAACATATAATATATAACATATACTATATAGCATATAATATATAACATGTAATATATAACATGTAATATATAACACATAACGTTTGCTATATAATATATAACACAAAATATAACATATAATATTATATATAACTTAAGACATAATATATAACATACTTTATAACATATAGTATATAACATATATAAAATAATATACAACATATAATTTACATAATAACATACAACAGAAATAAACATATAATATATATAACATATATATATAACATATAGCATATAATATATATATATATATATATATATATATATATATATATATATTATGCTATATATATATATATTATATGTTTATTTTATATGTCAATCCTACAATTAAAAGCATGTAATTTTTCTTTCATTCTTTGCCTTATCAATTAAATGATGGAGGTTAACACGACTGTAGACGAATGTTAATTAGTAGTCACATTAGATGTGCTACCCGCATACGTTATTTTATAAAATACTGCGGTGAACCATTGCCACCAAGACATGTACAGATACTGGCAATCGCAATCCTACATACCCTGTAATAATAATTCGGGACAATCAGCGGATCACAACAGCCCAAGAGAATGTCAAAGAACCCTCGGTTACTTCTTGATACAGAAAGAAGTCATTGATGTACGCGGCTCTTGAACGGTTGATCATCATTAGCACATGTCTCACCAACTACGTGGTCTGTGAGTCGATTCCTGAGACATGGACCGCAGAGTGAGTGGATGACGGTTCTGTCCGTGGATTGGGTTCATAAGTTTGGTTCAGTAAATGCATGACTGGGCATTTGTTTTGACCTATTTATTATCTTGTACATGTTTTACACTGATTTAACATAATGTCTTCACTACTTTATTGTTAATATACCCTTTATATTTTTATGTTTAGCTGTAATGTATTTATTTATCATTTATTACTATTATTTGTATACATATTTTAAGTATAATCAGATACTTTAACATATTTAATATTATTAGTTTTGCGTAACTTTTTGATATTCTGCATATATAAATGCATATATGTGTACACAGCGCCCTCAAATGGATATTATTTAGATTTATGTCACATTATAAATGCACTTCTTCTAATTAACAGACTGGTACGGCACAGTATCTAGGGCAATACGTCTCGGTTAGCAGCACTACATTTATGAGAGACGATTGTCAATGTGTGTATAGGCTTCGAGACGCGTATACAAACACCACCTTCGCGCACCGCTCCTATCCACGAAAAGCTGACGGCTCGTACCTGTTGAATATCGGTGCGAGCCGTCATGTATGACTAAACATCAGATACACGTGTATCTACACGCTGGCAAACAACCAGGCCATAAGAGCAGAGCTTTTCAATATATTTATCTGGACATCTGTGAGTTTGATAGTTGGTCGTCGTTGGGTACATTCACGCACCGTGCGGCAGGTATCGTGCGACTAAATAACAGTTCAACGTACTCTAATGGCATGCAAACGATCCGGGTATCCAGCAATAAAAGCAGTGCTTTTCAACGTTCCTGGACAAATGTGAGTTTGGTTGGTACTCGTGACAACTACAAGTATATACTTATGACTTTACAAAGTTGAAACAAACACGTTTTTATGCGATGCGTCATTTCGGGAAAACATATTCACTGGTGACGCCATACTCCTGGCGGAACGTCTCCGAAAACCATGCGAGTTAACTATGCAATTAACAAATTTACTAACTTCACCAGTCGCTACTGCGTCACCCGTGGGAGCATCGCAAATGCCCGCCACAGTTTGAGGACGGATACACGACTGGTGGGAATCCCAATTCACGTTATAAACATTGCATGGTACACGAGCAGTGTGTGGCTGAAATCAACCAAAATATTATCATATAACAGGCGGCCTGGGATGGGTGAGGGGTAGAGGGTGGGTGAGGGGTAGAGGGATGTGTGAGGGGTAGAGGGGTGGGTCAGGGGTAGATGGGTGGTTGAGGGGTAGAGGGATGGGTGAGGGGTAGAGGGATGGGTGAGGGGTAGATGGTGGGTGAGGGATTGAGGGATGGGTGAGGGGTAGAGGGATGGGTGAGGGGTAGATGGATGGGTGAGGGGTAGAGGGGTGGCTGAGGGGTAGAGGGATGGGTGAGGGGTATAGGGATGGGTGAGGAGTAGAGAGATGGATGAGGGGTAGAGGGGTAGGTGAGGGGTAGAGGGATGGATGAGGGGTAGAGGGGTGGGTGAGGGGTAGAGGGGTGGGTAGAGGGATGGGTGAGGGGTAGAGTGAAGTAATCTTCAGCAACGATCCTTACAGCAGTGACACCCACACAAAGGAAAGCGTAATTTGGCAGTCCTTTTGTCGATGCACCCTTTTACACTTCTGTTCCCCACTCCATGCTGATCTCTCCCTACACTGTTTTGACGGTACACTACGACACTCTGGAGCAACTTTCCACACCCCAGTATACAAAGGTGAGTTATTCAGCCTCTCGTGTAGCACTACAACGTCACAGAAGCAGCCTTTGTTAACTAAGCGGCTTTTCACCCTGGTGGCGCACCGGTGCCTCTATCAGGTTTCTGACTCAAGAAAGGTAGTCATTTTGTGCAGCTGGTGCATTTAACTTCGTTTATTACATTTAAGACGCCCTGCAAAAAGACCGAGGCCGACTGCCCAAAGGCGGTCCAGAAATACGATCTGGCAGACCGGGGTGGTTTGTCATACACATTGCGTAAGGAGTCCAAGCTATTTTTAGCGTTCAATCAATTGAAGGCGCTGTAGCGCTTACATTTTACCGGCGTTAGAAACGTTCCGGTTGACGTTTCTGCGCATGCGCGATATATGTAAAATCATTCATGTGCAGCGAAAAGACAAACCATTTATGGTATAAATATTACGGGTTGTTTGTTAGCATGTATATAATCTCTCAGCAAAGTTATTTGTCGCAAATTAACACGAGGCAAACAAGTTTTGAGGCATATTTTGATAGCAAGCGTAAATCACGTGACTCTAGTGGCCATAATCCGTGACAGTGATTTATTAAAAAAAACGTAATATTTTATTGCATTGAACGACATTTTAAGAAACTCTTCACAGTAATCATCACAGGAAAGTTATCGAACAGCTCGTGGCATTTATACCGATAATGCTTTGTTGTTTCGCTGGACATTTATTGCGCTTGCGCAGAAATGTCAACCGGAACGTTTTTAACGACCGGAATAATATAAGCGCGATAGCGCTATCGTCCAAACCAGCTGACCGAGCATTCAGCCGTCCCAATGACATACTGACGCTGAGTGCATGACAATCGTATGAACGTGTGTTATTTTTAAAAATGGGTTACTCTGAGGTTGAGGTTCCAACAGTGGCAACACGGAAGTGGATTCTGTACCACTTTCCGAACTTTAGGATGTACTTGAGTTAAGATATTAAATCGGTATATCATCCTATAATATCGATAGTTTATTGTAAATTTTTGTTTTAAAACGGAGACATACATTAAGTCATGCGAAAGACCAAAAACCATACGAGCGATATTATAGGTGTCACTCACGGTCTGGTATCACTCGGTCTCAATCAGAAATACTGGGCACTACAGTACTTCAAGTCTTGTATATCCACAGTTTAGCCAATTAAGCATGCAGATATGACATGTGTAGTGTTGCCATAGTAAAGTGCCAAACCAATTGTTTGTGTCTTAATTTCTTGTCTTGCCATGGCTCCATGATCAATGCCATGCCCATGACAGTGGTCATTGTGATTGAGCGATTATGTGTCTGACTATCACTATGACTATGATTGGAGATAACGTGATTACTCTAGACGTCATTGAATAGGCGGATCTTTTTAGTGTGTTTACAAGCATTCTATAATATTATGTGTAGCTAAAATAAATTAGGCCTCCAATAATATTACTCTTCCTGGTGCTTCTACTTGTTGCTCGTAGCTGATTATAACATCTTGGATGCTGAGTTGTATATATTACACGCAGTTATTATATTTCTCTTACATATTTCCACTTTAATATTTGTATTATATTTATATTATTTGTATTCTATTTTCAGTACAAGTTATGTCATGTTGGTGGTTTTGTTTTGTGTCGATCGAAGAAATGTTCTGTTGTAATGATGAGCACTGATTATTAATCACATCATTGAAGGAGAGCGTGAATTATTTACAAGAAAACTGATGTTGACAGACTAGAGGTTTATGTGGGTGAAGGGATGTTATGATTTTTTTTGGTCTTGTGAATCTATTTTTAGAAGTATTTTCTTCTTCAGATAATCACTCTTTGAAGTGTTATAGTGATTCTGTTTGCCACAGAAGCGATGTTGTATCCTTGTTTTATACATGTACACATTTTCATGATGTGATTGTGAAGTCACAGGAGCCTGTGCTCACACACACATCCTTTGGTTTTTGTGTTGAGATGCCATGCCAAGAGCAGACAGCTTGTAGAGAAATATCTATGTCAGACCAAGTCACAAAGAAAGCCGACAGCCTTGTGAAAGACTGTCTGAATTAAGAATGAATGAGTGAATGGGAAATAGATCAATCAGATTTTTACAAGTTCCTTTTTCAAAGATACCTTTGTTGTGAGAAGTATATTACAGAAACATAAGTTACTGCTATTCAAAAATAAATTATTAATGGTTTCATTCCAGAACACATTGCTAAAACAAAGTGACTTCATCTCATTCTGTACACACAAAAACTTTTTCATGATAGATCTGCACAGTGTAGTTGAGCTTCATATTGTAGCAAATCAATATTTCCTAACACAATAACTACGGATTATGTTTCGTCAGATTGTTTGTCTTACACATTACTGTCGACCTGTTGTGTGAAGCTACACAAATGGAAGAACTGTCACTTTGCCATTAGAATTATTCATGGCTGCAACATGTACAGCGAACAATAAAATGTATTTCCTTTTACCTGCTATTGTTGTCTGCAAATATTTATTGTCATCCCGATGACATGTTAAGGCACCATGTATACATCACTTGTAACACACGACCAATTATCGGCATGTGTTTTGTTAGATTTTGAATTTTAGTGACACTATCTTCAATGTAACGGGCCTTAGATTTTATGTACATTTATGCCAGCAGTATTTATTTTCAGGAGAAGCTGGAAAGCCAGGTTTCTTTGGGGGCAGAGTTGGTGCTCCTGGTACCTATCACAAGTATCAAACAGTACAGTATAGTACACAAGTATAAGAAGAACACATAAGCACACATCTAGTGGGCAACATGTTTGTGTTTACAAGTAATGTTGTTAGTTTTCGAAATAACGTAAAATTGATTGCTGTATTGTGAAGTAGTATTGGATGGACATGTTAATTATAATCCCGTGACTTTTTTATAATTACATGCATTTACCCATACATCATGCCTATTATGGTTAACTTGACGTGTGAAAATAATATGTTAACTGATATCTTTACCTATAACAGTGTCTTAATATACGCCCAAATTGGTAGAGTGTTGAATTGGCACTACTATATGCTTATGCCATGGCGACCAAAAGAAAATATTAGTGGATCCTAGCAGAAATCCTGGCTAAGTACATATGATATGGCACACCACTTTGCAGCAGATGGATTGTGGCTTCCACAAAAGCGTGAACTCATAAAAGTACACACAATTTACTGGTTCAAGCATTAATACACTATGATACATTGATGAAATAGGCGTAAGGATGGAAATATAATATTACAATATTAAATATTATATGAAACAGTACAATAATCGATCAATGTGATTGACCAAAATATGTAATGTTGTCCAATAAAATAACTACTAATTTAATATACGTCTAATATACCCACACTTGCTGTTTATATTTCGTGGTGACTTGAAAAAGTAACTGTGTGTACTCTAAACTATCACCTTGAATATATGTTTATATCTACGATGCACATTCTGGCCCGGTTTGTTTTCTGTCTGTAGCACTTCATCAAAAGCAACTTTCAAACAATTGTTTTGCACGCATTTGGCGGAATGTGTATTTATTATCTTAATAAAGTTATGGATAAATCAGTAAGGAACGCTGTTCAACATGAGCCATGCAGATATTAAATCTTTATTTTGATGCTTGTCAGGGTTGAAGGAATGAAGCTGTCATCTGTATCATAAAACAACATGTGTATCAACTTTTACCATAGTCCACAGAGCCTTTATTACCTCAGTCTTGTAATACCGTAAAGTGCTGTATTTAACACCATGATAATCTCATTACATCTTCCCTTCTTGCTTTAACTAAAGTACATTATAAGTTTTATGCACATTAGTTCTGCACATTTCGATGTTATCTCACAAGTTCGTAAGTATTCATTCACTGTTCTTAACTGTTCACTTTGTATCAGTCCAGTTAAAGGCATGATAATGTCCTGTTTGACTACTCCTGATTATCTACTTTATACGCAAAGAAACTTGCATTTATAACTAGAAACCAGGGTAGACTGCCCTTTGTTTCGTCTAATGTTATATGAATGGGATTATTCTGCCCATTGCTATCACTTTAGTCGTGCACAGAACGACTCGGCAGCTTGATGATCCGGCCACTACGTGTAGTGCGCATATCACTCATTGTTGACGCAGGCTGTGACTGGTCTATGGAGTGGCTTGATTGTGCTGCCTCCGGAGTCACTGCTGACTGATTTGTTGAGGCTGTGGATCCTCCCGACGGGTGATCTACACAAACCTCTTTCTCTCTGTCGTCGTCATCGTTTACTGGCACAAACCTCTCGTGTCTTTAGCAGATGACGTCTGTTTCTTCGTAAACGCTTACCCCTCTCAAGCTCCACTAGGTACGAGTTGGGTGCTACCCTTGCCAGTACTTGCGCTTTCTCACTCCACACACCATCACCTCTGACCCTGACTGTGTCAGTAGTCTCTAGTGGCTTGAGTTGATTGCTACCATGATCATAATAGCGCTTCTGTTTGATGTCTGGCAACTTGTGCATGGTGACATGTTCTTCTGCGCTGGGCAGCTACGTTCTCAGTTTCCTGTTCATTGAGATCTCTCCAGGAGATCGGTCACTTCCCGACAGTGGTGAAGTTCTGTAGTTTAGCAATGCCAGGTACGGATCCTCGTAATTCTCCTTGGCTTTCTTCAACAAACGCTTCACGATTTGTACCGCTTTTTCAGCCTTTATATTACTCTGTGGGTACTCGGGACTAGATGTCACATGTTTGAAGCCGTATTGCATTGCAAAGTGTCGGAACTCACGGCTGCTGAACTGTGGTCCATTATCTGACACAACCACAGAAGGAAGACCGTGTCTTGCCATGATGGATTTCATGTGACTTATGGTGTTTGTGGACGACAGATCTTCTAGTTTGGCCACTTCTGGGTAGTTTGATATATAGTCGACAACCACCAAGAAGTTCTTGCCAAACAGCGTGAATAAGTCTGCTCCTATCTTCCGCCAAGGTTTCTCGGGTATTTCATGTTGTTCCATTGGCTCTTTTGCATGCTTGTACCTGTGTTTCTGACATGTACCGCATCGTCCTATGTGGTTTTCAATGTCGTTGTTGATGTTGGGCCAGTACATCAATTGTCTTGCTCTGGCCTGGCATTTTTCTATGCCTAGATGTCCTTCGTGAATCTTCTTCAGCATATCACCTTGTAGTGTTTTAGGTATGATAACTTTAGGTCCTTTCACCAACACCCCATCGATTTCAGTGATATCACCTCTGAAGTGGTAGTATGGTTTCAGTGATTGCGCATGATCACTTTCCCATCCGAAGTGCACTGCATTCAGGACGTCTTTCAGTTCCTCATCGTCCTTTGTGTGGGTGGCAATCTTTTCCCACATTGGATCACTCACTTGTGCATTCTGTCTGATCATATCCACGTGTGCTTTGATCTCCTCTTCTGTTACTTTTCTTTACACTTCTGTCAAATGCACGTGACAGGATGTCGGCTACTATCAGGTATTTTCCAGGTTTGAACTCGAGTTTCAAGTCATACCTTCTCAATCGCAGCATCATTCGTTGTAGACGAGGCGTCAGATCGCACAGATTCTTCTTGTGGAGTGAAACCAAGGGCTTGTGGTCGGTTTCTCCTATTACCGTGGCACCATACACATACTCATGGAACTTCTCACTTGCAAAGACTAGCCCTAAAAGCTCCTTCTCAATTTGAGCATAGTTCTTTTCTGCAGAGGTCATGGCACGCGAGATGAACGCAACTGGAAGCCAATTTCCATCGTGCTCCTGTAGAAGTACGGCTCCCAAGCTTCGGCTTCCCACTGCCAGTCGTTCTTCTCGAGTAGCAGTTGTCTCAGGGGTGTTGGCTTTACCGTCAAGTTCGGCACAAACTTGGCCATGTAGTTTACCATGCCAAGTGCTCTCTGTACTTCCTCTTTGGTCGTGGGTACTGGCATGTTGCAAATTCAGAGCGTCTGATGGTGGCCAACGCCCTCTTCAGTCGAGCGTCGTGTTCTTCTCTTGTTCTTCCCCAGACGACTATGTCATCCATGAAGACTTTGACTCCTGTCTCGCTCTCGAACAGTTGCTGAATCTTGGCATGGAATATTTCTGGTGCACAGTTGATCCCATATGGAAGTCTGTTGAAGGAGTATCGGCCGAAAGGCGTAGCGACTGTACAACCTGTGTACTCTCTTCGTCTAGCTGAATTTGGTAGAACCCTTGTGATGCGTCCATTTTGGTGAAGTACCTTGCATCTGCCATCTCACTGAGGATTTCGGACCTGTGTGGCAGGTGGTAGTGTTCTCTTCTGATGTACTCATTGAGGTCCGTTGGATCTAGACACAGTCTCAGGTCACCGTTTGGCTTCGCCACTATCACCAGTGGCAGCACCCAATCCGTTGGTCGTTCGGCTTTGACCAGCACCTCTGTCTGAACCAGTCTGTCAGCTCTTTCTTCAACTTCTGCTTCTGAGACTGCGGGACTTTCCTCGCCGGATACACAGAGGGTACATAGTTTTGTCGCAGATGTATCTTGCATGTCCCTTCCAAACAGCCTAGTCCCTTGAAGATATCCGGGTAGTCTTTCTTTATTTCTGCACTTGTCAGGACCCCATTTTCTTTAACTGTGCAAACTTTCCGTACACCACACTCTCTTGTCACCAAGCCCAGTCGCTCACTGTCGCTGGCACCGATGAGTGACTGTCTTCCTTTGGAAACAACTACAAATTGTAGTCTATGTTTCTTTCCCATGTGGTTGACTGTAGCAATGCATATTCCAAGAGTTTCGATGTTTTCTTCATTGTACGTTTTCAGCTTGGGATGTCGCTCTGTCAGTACTTTTGGCTTACTGGCAAGCCCCTCATAATCGCTCAGACTCAGTATATTCACCTGGGCACCGCTGTCTACTTTCAACGGCACAAGACTGTCACATACTGTCAACAAGACGATCCATTCACACTGTTGTGTGTTGTTGTGTATAGCTGACACAAAGAAACCTCCTTCGTCGCCAGTGCTGTCATTGTCTACACCGACAACTTGCACTCTTCGCGTTAAACACTTTGAGGCATAGTGATGTCTGCAGCCACATTTGTCACAAGTGTCGCCCCATGCCGGACACTCTCGGAACTTGTGGGCTGTCCCGCAACGTTTACATTGTTTCTTTTTAGGTGTCAGGGCGTTTCTTGTTTCTTGTTCCACTACAGGGACTTGTTTTTTTCTTAGGTTCATTTTTTTCAGTTTTCGAATCATGTTCACACTTGCACTGTTTTCTGCGCCAGTTAACACTTATTTGCGGTTGCGCGGCTTCGTTTGCTTTGCAAATGTCTATTGCCCACTCTAACGTTAGCTCTGAGTCTCTGAGTAACCTTTCCTTTATTTTGGAGTCTCTGATGCCCACTACCACTCTATCACGTATCAGGCTATCTTGCAGCGACCCAAATTCACATGACTGTGACTTCAGCCTTAAGTCCGTGGTAAAACTATCTATCGTCTCACCTTCACCTTGTACTCGGATGTGAAACACGTATCGCTCGTAAATGACGTTTTTTCGCGGCACGCAGAACTCGGTGAACTTTCTCACGACTGTGTTAAATTGTTCTGCTGTTTCCGCCGGGACGGCTGGTTGATTACCTACTGCCGCTTTGGCAGGTTCGTACGTGAATGTACGAAACACTTCTTGTGCCTCGGCTCCAGCAACTGTCAATAAGATGGCAACCTTCTTCTTGTCTTCCGATCCGTCCTCTCCGACAGCTGCCAAATACCATCGAAAACGCTCCAGGAACCTTTCCCACCGATCAGCCAGGTTACCACCGGCTATTTTCAGTTCATGTGGTGGCTTCAGTTTGTCCATCTTTTCGGTTCTTTTATTTTAAACGCCAATTCCTGGTGCCATGTATCATAAAACAACACGTGTATCAAGTTTTACCCTAGTCCACAGTGCCTTTATTACCTCAGTCTTGTATTACCGTAAAGTGCTGTATTTAACACCATGATAATCTCATTATATCATCGGACCGCCCAACGTAAACAATAAATGTGTTCCTTCATTCATCGGTCTCCTTGTCATTCCCATTCTTCTGAAATGCCACATATCCGATCCATGTACTTTTAGATTTCTGATTATTGTTGGGACATCCCACTACTCAACGATGTTTTCCTCACATTATTAAAACCATTTGAAACAAACAGCGTTTACGCCATGTTTACGCGGTCCTACAACTTTTCTATGACTCCCGGTGAGGGCGCTGCAGTGCGAGGGACATCACCAGGCTTAAAATGCAGGGTGACGTCACGAGTCGGCGATCCCGCTACATTTATATCTATGTACATACTTGTGCAACAGGCGTGCGTTTTATTAATTAGCTCAGGCGTGCGTTTTATTAATTAGCAATATTAGCTCAGAAACCTGCTGAACTTTCTGGTGCTTATTGTCCCATAACAACTAAATAATTGATCGGCCTAATGTGGAACCAATAATTTACGGCTAATGTCACGCCTGGCATTGTAACACACTTTCCATTTCGAGTCGCATTTAAATTATTTTAATAATCGGTACTTCGTGCATTTGCTTATTTCATGTGGTCCGTTTGTTAATGAAACAGTGAAATATCACGTCATGTTATATTATATTACACGGCGTTTCACACTCTTGCACAGTTTGGCATACACTATTTGTCTCGCTTGCATCTGATGTGGGTAAGCAGAACAAGCACCAGACCAACAATGAATTATGTTTTATTTATATATATATATATATATATATATATATATATATATATATATATATATATATGACCTGAAATACATATAACTATTAGTTGGTTAAAAAAACATAATTCATTGTTGGTCTGGTGCTAATTCTAAAATAAACAAAGGCCTTTAAGTTATGCTATTTAAAATAGTTATGTTGGCAACACATATTTGAAGAGGGGCCATGGCCCGCTCCAATCACTGAATATTTGGAGGGTAAATTTTGGACCCAACACTGCTTGCCTGATTCATAGAGTGACAAGCTGCAGAGGTTACAGGGGTGCCTGTGTAGGACTTCCCAATCCCACCTTATGGCAAAGAAGTTTGTCATCACTCAAATGGGACCAAATTACACAAAGTGCAGAAATCCGCTGGCGATATAAGTATCCAGGCAAACAAAAATTTATCATCTATAATGTCCTCCTGTCAAGCGGGGTCAAGTGACAATTGAACTCACTAAGCCTTGCCAGTATATCTTGTGTGAAAGAATAACGACCGAGTTCAAGCACATCAGACCCAGGCCAGTTGAGTGAACAGTGTATGCAGATACTGGTGTATCTTTTAAACATATTTTTAAATATACTTTTAACATCAAATCGGACAATATTTGAAGTGACTGTAAATATACCACCATATATCGCCCAGTGGGTGGTGATTTCGCAATCCAACTATTTCGCAATAATACGTGAGGTCTTACACGTGTGTAGGCCTAAGACACGCTTGGCTGAATACTGGTGCGTCTTGCCGATCGTCACGCATCAGTGCTGCAGGGGTTTATTGACGTATGTTGACATCAGCTGTACCGCACCAGGCGTCACGCTCCACTGAAGATGGCACAGCTAGGCGAAGGAAGAGACATCCGAAACAATCGGCCCGACAATGACAATGAAAATGACGATTCATCCACCGACAAGACTTTTTCTCTTCACGACCTCACAAAAGACGACAAACCCCACGATCTATTCATTTGTGAAATACAATGCATCTTTCAATACGGAATGAAGGACATTTTAGAGACAATAACTGAGCTAGACATGGACGTGCTGAGTAGCATCCACAACAAATATAAAGATCGCCGGGCAGTTCAGAGGACAGTGGCTAAAGACATCTGGTTCCTCGGATTCAGTATAGCCAATCGATCTCCCTCCAAAGAACTAGACAAGATCTTCAAAGACAACATTTCAGAAACAGATGTGACTACCAACCACTCTGACCAACCACATCATGTAATGGCTCAAATAGAAGTGTTAATCCTAACGATGAACGGTTTCGATACAAAAATAAAAGCACTACAAACACAAGTAAAAAACCTTCAGAATGATAATGCACTGCTCCACGCACAATTAGCAGCAGGAAATGCGACCACAAACCAAAATGTCACTACTGTGTTGCTAAGTGCTGAAGACAGAACTACATCAACTCTAACGCCACCGGTCGTCCCTTCGTCTACTGAGCCAAGCGAATCGGACGAAGAAAACTTTCAGATTCAAAGACACCAACGCAAAAAGCTCAACAAAAGGCAAAACGTGATCGAAGAAAAGCGAAGCACGTACAACCAGAATCCCAGCTGCAGAAACAGCAAAGCAAACTGCTTAAAGAGAACAACAAATGTGGCCTTACAACTAACACCGCGATCGCTAAGCAAACCATGGCCCAGGCTGCACTTAACAAATTGAAGTCTGCACCCCAATGTCAGCAGACAGCAGTTCATACCACAGCCAGCGATACTACACACATATTCATAAGCGGTGCACATTGCGACACGGATGAGGCGCAGGTGAAAGCCCACCTAGACGTAATGAATGATATTGGCTGCATCGTCAAGGATGTGTCCTCAAAGAACCAACATCGTGATTGGAAATCGTACAAAATGACAGCGCCATCGCACCTCGCTAAGCAAATTCTCTCCCGGGATAACTGGCCTGATGGCATACAAGTGAGACAATTTCACCCAAGTCGAAGGAATCAAGCCTTTCAGCTCAAGCGACCATCACGTGGCAACAACTGTAACGAAGAACAACGACACGGTCACAACCAATACGGCCAGCGCAAACGCAGAAACAACACACATCCCCAGAGACAAAGCCAGCCATGGGCTAGATGAGATAGAAGGTCTCACTATGATCAACAGGACTGTCACAGAAGACGCGGTGAATATGACCTGCAAGATAACTACGAACAATGGGATGACTGCGACCAGCAGGAATACTACGGACAACGACAACACGACAACAGGTCATACGGCAACAGAAGATGGTGAAGCTGTCAATCCGAAATCTAACACTTTTACGACCCTTAAACACATTGGTCTCAATGCTAAAGGTTTCAAGCAGTCTTCGTTATATATCACTGAACTACTGTCTGATGATGACACTGTTAGTATTAGTGAGACTTGGCTGAGACCAGGAGAACTGTGCATTATCAAGCCTACACTAATGAATACGCCAGCCCTGGATGTTCTTAACGATGAAGACACCGTGATATACACAAAATCTCGTATGACTACAACAGATCCCTGCTATGTTGCAGACCGTATGGTGGTGTCGCTGTGGCATGTAAACATAGAAAGAACATGCAATACACTGAACTGGATATTATGAGCGACAGGATTATTGATGTAAAAGTGTGCAAGATATTGTTGAAATCGTATTATGTGTCTATATGCCATTTTACAACGGGGAGGCTCACCAGACCGACTGCTATGCTAACACAATTGACGTGTTACAGAGTGTGATAGAACAATTTGGAGCCATATGCCCGATACACATAATTGGTGATCTCAATGCTCAATTACCCAAACGACGTCTGTTACATAGACTTTGGTACAGGTTACCCGGATTTAACACACACTCGAGTATACTCTATGATTTTATAAATGATCACCTGACACCCCTTCATTTTTGCTTCAATCAGCGGCCGATTGCCAATGTTGACACCTCTAGGCCAAATTATACCTGTATGCATACGCACCTTTTCACTGTCTGACAAATATCATTATTTTGCAGCTGTGATATCACGCTACGCAGAAATATCATTTCCATTCAACCAGTCCTACATTCAGTGCTTCCAGAAATTTACAAAAAAATGCACAATGCAGTTCTTTTAAGCAGGACTACTAAAGGCGTAGAACTCCATTTGGGGTTGTCCCCGCCTAAATCCCTACCTTTTCGCAGAGCAGTGACGTCACTGCTCTGCGAATAGTGGCGATTGTGACCTTATTCGCAGAGCTGCTCTGCGAATAGTATCGTCCTAATATATTGGTATTCATACCAGTCGTATATTCATCTTCAAATTTGCGCTGATACCACAGCTGACGCAGCAGCAACTGGCGAAGTCAATTGCCATAATTTTAAAGTTCGATTCCGCTCATCCCCACGTACCTTTTGCGAAGGTGGTGTGGTACAGTACCACAGGCACAGCCTCAGGGCAACAACCCCTGGCTTGCATGGATGATAATTATCATATTTCGTTGTCAAATAAACGCACAATCCAATCCAAAACTAATTAAATGCATACATCTGTGAATTTATGTATTATAAAAACAATTGAGTGAAAGTTATACATATTTATCAAAATGTTGCCATGTGATTTGGTATAACAAACAATTATCATCCGAAATTAAATATTTGTTATTCGTGATTAGCGGGATAAAATAATATATTATACAAAAATCCATCTGCAAGTTATAATGGTTGGCGTATCTTATTAAATGGTGTAGTAGGACAAATCGAATTAGTTTTGGAGACGAACGTGTGCCGTGTGGGGAGATTTATACAGATGTAAGACCACAATAAGGTGCTCATCCGCCATTCCACGTACAACCAAAGAGTACCCTATAAAATCAGCTTTATGCAGGTTGTCTGAATTTCTGTGAGCACATATGTGGTGTGGAGAGAACAGAAATGATGTCTTTATGCAGCGTGGCATCAGAAATCTGTTTATTTAAATCGTTTGATTCCTCCCCTAATACATGTGTTATAGGGCATTTTCCCCGTTAAAAAAAGAAAGGAGGAGGTGAGGAATTTGGGACCCTTTTTGAGGTTTTGTTCATTTTACAGATTCGCAATGGAATAAAATGTTGTGAATTTCCCAATAACAAACCCAATTTTTTAGTGGAATAAAAAGAAAGTAAAGTGCCTAAAAATTTTAAAAAAAATCTAAAGTTATTACCCCTTTTATTACCTTTTATTTTATATTTTTCCATTTTTTTTAGTTTTCGGGAAAAACCAAATAGTAAAAATTGGATTTTCCTTTATTTGTCAAATTTTTAAATTTAATTGGGAAACTTGTTCCTATAAATATTTTTTAAAATTAAAATTTATATTATAATTAAAATTTTTATATTATTTTAAGTTGCATTTTTGGGTAAAATAGTTTAAAAGAATCTTACGGGTTTTAAAAAAATTCAAAAAAAAATCCGAATTTTTTTTGTTTTCAAACTTGTTTCTAATTTGGGATTTAAAGTTTATTCCTATTTTTTTTTTAAAAAACCCCATAAAAAACAAAAAAACAGAACTATGGGGCCCCAACAGAAAAAGCACAAAGGGCCCCCATAAAATGGGGGTACCACGGGGATTTTTAATTTAATCGTTCCCGTTTCCCCGGGTTCCTTTCCCGTTTTTATAGCCCCTTTATACGTTTTATCCATGGTGGCCTTGTCGGGGGCCCCAACATGTAGTAAAAAAGCAGTTTTCTTTCCGTTTCAAAAATTCCGAAATTTAAACTTTTCCCTTAAATATGGCCTGCCCTGTTTGGAAATTGAAAGCGAGGTCTGCCTCGATTAAAATTTAAAGCTTATTTATCCTCATTTGGCATGTTTTCGGATGGCTGGTTTTTAGGAACCACCGGAAACGGTTTTTTGACAAGAGCCCGGGAAGATTTGCTTCATAATCAAGTTCATCGTCATTGAATGTCTAAAATGAGATACTATGTATTATTTATAGAAAGTTTGAGTGAAAATTTTTGAGTAATTTTACATTAAATTTTTAAAATCTGAGTCAAACACAATTAAGTTGTGCATTTGCCACATGAAAATTTTTACATTTTACCAAACAGTTACAAGGGTTTTCCAATTACACCCTGTACCTTGATAGATAGAGAATATTCATTATTTAATTACATTGCAATATCACAAGTTGGTGTGAACATCCATGTATATTTCAGTTATACATATTATAGATAGTAATAATAATTAAGCATGATTGACCAGGATGATGAATTTTTTGTTGCAGTATCTACCTGATTGACCATGCATGGACATACAGAGTGGACGAGGCAAGGAGACAGCTGGATGTAGTGGACGGTCTACGTACTCTCCAGGATGATGTCAATCATGGACATTGACTCTGGCAGCAAGAGTCGCCCCGAGCTTATCAAGACAGTAATGGCGGAGATGTGGAAGTGCGTTTGAGTCCTTTTCACTGTGCATTATCAAAGTCATCATTGTTAACACAAGGTTGTTATTTTCCTCTTGTTGCACTGTCTGAGGCAGGCTTATAATTCCACCAGCCATATGCACTCACCTCTATCTTTCCCTCTTTTTCTCCACTCCTGTCCAAATCCTTCTAAATCTGCACTCAACCCTCCCATTGAAGTCTAGGTCATCGCCCCCGCCTTTTCCCTTTCGCCTCTTTTAAAAAAACCCCCCCCCCAAAATTCTTGTACCTAACCCCAAACCCTCCTCTCTTGGCCCCACTTCACCTCTTGTCAATTTCTTCAGTGCCACAAAATGGTATTTGATTGATTGATTCAAAACATGAATCAACCAATCATTGCTAGCATTGATTAATAACAACGACAAACCAGTGGTGATACATCACAGCCATCGAGTCTCAAACATTTTCTGTGCGACTTTCTTTGGGCCCCCTTTTTATGGTGGTCTGGAAATCTCACATTATCGGCAATTTTTTAAATTAATAAAAATTTTCCCGGGGTACTTCCATGCATTCACTGATATTTATTCATCTGGGACATTCTCAGCAAATTATCTTTTATCACTGGAATTTAAACATTCATCATTGATCAGAAACTATTGTAACTGGTCAATTAACAGAATAAATCAATACAATGCAGAATGGTTTGATGCCTGTGTGAATTAACGCAGTTGTAAATCCAATCAGTGTGTAATTGATACTCTGTGAACATAATGGTGTCATGTAATTTGTTGTTGTAATATGTTGCTTAGCAAGTGCTAAGTGTACATCCCATGTATCACGAATACGAATACGAATATGAATACGAATACATTTATTTCAGGTAAAAACCCATATACAATTGGTACATACATTAGCACATCTAAGTAGCCTATAAAAGATCAAATATGTTAAAAAATGAATAGATAAATAAAAATAAGGTTATAAGTTAGATAAATGTAAAATTGAGAAAACCAGATAAAATAATGAGCAATATACAGGATGTGATTGTAATAAATATGCAATTAATTCATGTAATAAACACCGTTTGAAAAGTAAGTAAATCTCATGATGTGTTTTTACATATTTCAGATACAATCAAACATACAGTATTGCAAATGCCACACTTGTAAGTATCATGCTTTTTGTACGTGATTGTTGCACTTAAGTTATGAAGCCAACATATAAATAGTATTTTTTTAATTTCAACAACTTTCACACAGTAGGAAATAAAGATGTGGGACTAAGTTAAAAGTTTTGTTATCTTAGGTAGGTTAGCTTAGGTATAATAAAAAATACATATTTAGTATATTATATTTTAATTAGGGATGCATCTGCTAAGCCTTTCAAACCCATCACCATCAGGTCAATGTAAAAACTGTAGCCATTTATTTGTCAAGGGCATGTTTCAACATGTGAAGATATCACAAGACTCATCTCCCCAAATATATTTTGCTTAAACCAGTGGCACAGTATTTTATTGTTGTTGCAAATTGTTACATTGTATTAATTCTTAGATATATTGCCTCAAACAAAAGCCACTTGTTTGTCTGTACATTGTAACCAGCTTACTGTCACACTACACAAGTGAGTAAACACTGACATTTCAGGGCACAGATGCTGCAGTGCCGATTTGGTACATTATGGATGAGTTTGGCAGCCGCATCCAGCATTCAGACACTCCCACTTTTTTCTGTCTCGTCCCGTTCTACATCGTCCCCAAACAGACGTCATTCACCATAATGTGGCCAGTCACAGCTATGGAAGACGGAGGTTTGTATTAATAGTCCTTATTCCCTCTGTTGGTCGATATGACCCAGTCCATTCCACCTTTTGGTCACCCAGTTTCCCCTTTTTTTTAAATTTTTTTTTCTGTTTTACCAGTTTTGTATTTTTTTATTCCCAACCCCTTGTTTTGTTTTTGTTTTAGTTGACATGACCCAGTCCTTTCCCGTCTATCTGATATTTGTCAGTTGGTATGACCCCTTTTTTGACCCAGTTCTTCTAGTCTGTTTGTTATCAGTTAAAAGCCCTATTCCAGGGCCAAAGTTTTAATTTTTTATTCGTCAGTTGACATGACCCAGTTCATTCCAGTTGTTTGTTATTCCAGTCTGTTATTCCAATATGTCAGTTATTCATCAGTTGACATGACCCAATCTCCCAGTCTGTCTGTTATTCCAGTAGGTCTGTTATTCATCATTTGATATTACACAGTCCATTCGGACTGTCTGTTATTCAAGAATGTCTGTTATTCCAGTACATGTACATAAAATATATGAAAATTAATTGATGAATTTTGTTTTTTGGTTAACTTGATTCAATTTTAAATTGGGAAAAATGGGCCGACCCCCTTTTAATTGTAAAAAAATTGGCATATATTATATCATTGGCAGTAGTTTAAAATATGTATTGGCAATAGAGATGTTAAAAATATATAACTAATTACTATTACCATTGTATTTTAACATGGGCATACAAAAAGTGTTCACATAATAATTTGTGTAAATATAAATGTAATTACATGTGTAATTACAAGCATAAAATTATTATTTGGGTGAATTTCTGTAGCAGTGTGTTTATTTAAAAACATAATCGTAACCATGTTTTAGATGAAGTAACCGAGATATATTTAGGGGAAATAAAAAGTCTGACCCATGGCAACCACGGCTATGGACACACCTCAGTTATGACCAGTGTGAAATCAAAGAACAATTCTTATCGGTACGTTCTAAATTTCTCCATTGCATAATAACATATTATATGATTAAATAGCATAGGCATCTTACATATTCTGAGTAATACACAGGTACTAATGTTATTGTTATGATACATTTGACCTTTTGTATTGTTCATCATTGTATCATCATTGTGCAGCCTTAGTGTCCCGTGGTTGGGCGAAGGCCTCACATGCTGCTTCCATATTGCCTATCTTGCGCTATCCTCTGCCCCCTTTCAGTAGTCGTCTAGTTCGTCTCTCCACCCTTCCGGCCTTCCTCGGTCTTTTCCTTTCTAGGTTTCCAAGTGGTGATAGCAGTGTTTCCAAATTTTTGGTTTCTGTAATTTTAAACCCAAAAACATTAGCCCTAGAACAAATGATTTCTATTTTTAATGGTTACTACCCTTTTTATATTTCCTCTATAAACCAAAACAAATCCGTGTTTAACATTTGACATTAAAAAAAAATCCTAACTATCTTAACCATGTGCATTGCCTAATGTCAGATGTGTGGAGTGCAACTAAATGTTTCATTTAAAAAAAAAAACTTGATTCGCACCTATTTCTTAACTGTTTGCTATTAGTATGATTCAATAAAGTTTTTGTTTTCTTCATAGCACCCCCCGTCCGTTATCATGCAAAATATATGTAGAAAATTTATCATTGTAGGGTTACATGTATATTCAATTTCGAAGTGCATGTTTTGGGGTCACAGGAAGACGGCATATAATGTGCCATGTGACCACCATGTAAGAATACTTTTTAAAATATTAAAAAAAAAATTTTTTCAGTGATTTGAAATGTTTCATGCATTTGAAAAAATTTGTATTACACAACATGGCTCTTTTTGGAGAATTGTATATCTAAACTGTCATTTCTGATATCTTAATGTCAGAATGGTAAGTCTGATGACACAGTAGAAACCATGCTTTAAACTGCAGTAGAAGAGACCTTTAAGTGACCTTCTAACTCTGGTTTCAGTATATTTCGAACTCGTTATACTTTATGATTTTTTATTGATACCCCAATCTTTGTTGTTGATAAAGTAACATTATTACATATTTCATTAACACAATCTTGTCTGGTTCCCATTTATTCCTACAGCTATTGCTTTATTACTCTACTATAATTTTTAACACTGGAATAAATGTTAAATATATTGAAATTTTACTTAATAAGCCTGTATTTTGTTCTCAATTCACCTACAAAATATTAAAATCATATGCAATTTTTTTTACTTTTTGGATGTATAATTGACATAAAACCATTATGAAGATAAAATGGCCAGGAGAAAGCTAAACTTGACACACGTGTGTTCAATTTGTACATACGAAACAAGGCAAACTACTATAAATTCTGTATGAAGTATATTTTGGTTACTAATGTGGGAAGTGAGAGTTTGCTGCAAAAATGGTTAAACATACTCATCACACAATGCTGTATCATTCAGTATATTGTGGTTTCACAATCAGACATTCTGAATTGGTTTCAATACAGTGTAATAATTTGTTTATGCCATGGTTAAAATATTACATACGGTAATGACGGAGCTTGTGCCCGTTTCAACAAGGTGAATGAACTGTTGATATAACTGCTGCTGATGGTTAGACAGTTTCTTGCTGCAGAAACGATAATGTTAGTGTTATAATTTGACAGCGGTTTAGACAACCATTGGATCTGCAAGCCATGGAACCTGGCTCGTGGCCTTGACATGCACGTCACAAACAATCTCAACTACATCCTGCACCTGCCCGATACAGGGCCAAAGGTGAGAGAGACACACTTGCAATGTGACCACCCTTTCATCAGGGCTACATGCTTTAAGTCTGATGGAGTCTGTTATCTTGTTAGTTGTATTCGTTGTAGTAATGTGACAAGCTGCAACCGTTCACGCTAACTGTCATCATCATCATTGTGCAGCCGTATGTCCGTGGTTGAGCAAAGGCCTCATGTGCCGTTTCCAGTTTGCATAATTAGACAAATGACAGCTGGCCTCTCAATCAGTGTTGGTACCACGTACAGATGCAGCAAACTGCTGAATTGCCATAGTATGTTCATCTTATATTCCATCTGGTTTTGCTGAGTGTATTGTTTTGTGTGGAAATACGTATTCAACTAAGTTTTGCAGTATAACAATGCATTCATCTGATTCATTTGAACAGACGTTTTGACTGACTGATACAATTGGGTTAAGGGTAGGGTCAGTGTGACTACAAACATTTATTGACTACTGTAGGGTGTGGTGGATGACTGTTGACCTTACTAGCAACCGGCTAGTTATTAGGCAGATTTACTAGTCCGCCCTTATCTTTACTAGTGTACGGACTAGTGGGTAGTTCTACCCCTGGAGGTCATTTTTTTGGTGTCTTTTATTTAAATTTTTTAAACCAGCAACGTTATGCAATAATCCAAGGGTGGTGGGCAGCTGTCTCAAGTAGTTGCTCTCTGCTATTAACATGTGGCTATGCTGTTTTTATAAATGTACCACAATATAAATTAAAGTCAAATCTTCATGTGGGTTTGTTGTTATTTTCCAGGTAAAATCGATATGATCGAAAAAGAATTTGGGCAGACAAAGTTGATTTTCCCTTTAAAAAAGGGTTTTTCTTCAACTTTTTTTTACAATTAGGGATGTTCCCGTTAACACAGGCGAGAGGATTGGATGTCAGTTGGTCTCTGTGTTGACTGAAATATTTTTTAATGTAATTTTTAACATTTTTATAAAATAAAAAATGGCCCATCTATAGGCGATGTACTTGTATAAAATAAAAAATGGCCCATCTATAGGCGATGTACTTGTATAAAATAAAAAATGGCCCATTTTCCCATTTATGCTGGTGATTAGTCACTGCACTGTGACCCAGTTTGTAGATGACAACAATACAGTTGACGCAACACCAGAAAGTAAAAACATATCCATCTTCTACTCACAAGTAAACATACTGTAATGTTTCCCCCTTATCTGTGCTAGGTTGTTTTTTTTTATTATTTCTACCTTTTCCCTTCCAGAATCCAGCACACTAGTTCTATCTTCTTTCTGTGGTACATTGCCATATGTAGTTTGTTGCCAGGCAAAGACAACAAAGAAGATCGTGTTGAAGATGGAGTGTACGGAATGCAAATACAGGAAGCAGCTGGCCATCAAGCGGTGTAATCCCTTCGAGTTGGGAGGAGACAAGAAGAAGAAGGTTTGTGTTTCTATTCCTCGGTCCGTATTCCTCTTCTCTCTGATAGTATCTGTTGACAACGAAACATGACCGAGAATGACAAAATGCAAAAAAAATTGTACCTGGTAATTAATGAATGGGTTTACTTGATACCACCTTGTAACGTTGGTGTCACTTCGTAACATAATATTATATGTTGCTATG
This sequence comes from Ridgeia piscesae, assembly GCA_025642075.2. Classification (NCBI taxonomy): domain Eukaryota; kingdom Metazoa; phylum Annelida; class Polychaeta; order Sabellida; family Siboglinidae; genus Ridgeia; species Ridgeia piscesae. The sequence goes on from JAODUO010000718.1 coordinate 376,554, forward strand.
TATATTAATACAAAGGCAATCAATATTATTATTATAACTGAGCCTGATCGTTTTTACTTTTATGGTAAGCTGAGTGTAATACAGGTTTTTTTCTGATATTTTGCATATACCTCATGACCAGCGTAAAATTGCAAACAAGCATGACAATAAAGTGTAGATGGGTCCCCAATCAGTTTTATGGGCACATAAACTAGGTAATTGTATATTGTCTAACAAAAACGGCTCTGAATGGCTTTCATCTGTAAAAAAATATTTTCATCTCACAAAGATGTTTTATAATAACAATATAATATTGGTAGTCATAGTTCTTGTCTAATATGCTTTTTTCTGTATGTTTCAGGGCCAGATGATCCAGTTCTAATCGGTTCCCCGCTGACTGTACATTCTAACAATAAATCATCTGTACCCTTGTCAGAAGTCTGTTGTTTTGTACTCTATAATGGATGAGAACACATCATTTATAACAGCCAAGGGACTGTTTCAAGAAAGTTCTTATGAGCTTGTATATAATGTTATGCTTTAAAATAAATTTTGCTACTCCGTGAGTACTGGTCACTATCAGTAGTTATGGAATTACAGTGTAGTGTTCTTGGTAAATCAGCATCCTCCAAAAGCTTACAATTACAGATTCTGCTTAATATTTTGAATTTCCTAACAAGTTCATATCGTTGTTAAATAGTCCCTACAAGTGTCATTAAAAGGCTTCTTGTTTCAAAGGTCTTATTGAATAGTGTATAATTACCAGTGTGCCTTAGTTATTACAGCAGGTAGGAACATGACATCGAGTACTGTAAATAGTTGAAATCAATGGAGACACTGCATGCATTATTTCTTGGAATACAAGACGTTTAACTGTATCTGCACATCGATTGGTTTATTTTCGTTGCATACACTTGCTAGTTGAATAGAGATCAGACTCAAGAAGCTGCTGGTCGTGTCACTCTAGATTTGACGTGGGAGTAGTGAGTGGATCTCTGGGAACTATCCATTTGTTTTCAACACAACTATTTCCTGCATCAGGTAAAGGCTGAACTATCTACATACTAGTTGGAAATAGTTGCACACTCCGGTAGCTCAAAACTTGCATCCTTGCACTCCAGGTTACGTCAGTACCAGCTCTTCTGTACCCTGGCAAAAATTCCTCTTAACCTTGGCCGATGAAATCGCCCATGAAGAGTGTTGTCCGCTTGCAGTCAAGCGACGTAATATTTTGGTGATATCAGCCACCCGCTTCTCGTGTTACATGCAATGTTTAGGATGTGAATGGGTTAATAAATCGGACTGTCTATTCGCAGAGCAGCTCTGCGAATAAGATCACACTATTTGCAGCCCAGATAGCAAGCCTACCTTGGCCCAACTATGGTACCGTTGGCATAATGTTGGCGTTGGTTGAACAACATTGGGCAAACGATGTACCGCCAACATAAATTTCAGTTTGATATTACTAATGTTGGTAAAGCGATGGTTCAATTAATGACCCAATCCACATAATTATACAGTAAAATGTTAAGTTATACAAATTTGGGTTAACGTTGGGCCAACGTTGGATCAGCCCCATATAGGAGACCTATGTTGGGCCAACATTGGCATTTTACATTGGGCCAATGTTGGCAACATACGTTGGGCCAACGTCATTTTGCTCGTTGGCCCTACGTTGGGCCAATGTTGGCAAAGTATAATTTAACGTTGGCAAATTATAATCCAATGTTGGGCCAACATCGGTTTTGTGTTGGGCCAACATTGGCCCAATGTTAGGCCAACACTAAGCTTCTTATGTGCAGTATGTATTTTTTGTGTTGGGCCAACATTGGCCCAAAATTGAGCCAACATAATCTTAATATATGTATGTGGTTTTTATGTTCGGCCAATGTTGACTTAACAAACATATTTTTTATTCTTGTGTTTAGAAGCTACACGTTTGTTATATAGCACACTGGTCTTGATTTTTAACAATGGTTTATTAATATGGAACTGCTCGTAACATATGATACCATCACACCACTACACTTAAATACACCCACACACATGCACACACTCACACACATCTACATACACACCACCACAGCTACACACACACAACAGCATAGCACACAACACACACACACACGTATACACACACTCACACACACATACTCACTCACACACACACACACACACACACACACACACACACATGTACATACACACATATTTACACACATGTTTACACACGTTTACACACACGTTTACGCACACACACACATACAACACATAAACACCACACACACCACATAGTCACACATATGCACACCTATGTATGCATAAACACAAATGCTTACACACTCGTGTTCACACACTCGTATGACATACACGTGCACACACATATATATATATATATGCACACACATGTATGTGTGCATACGTATGCACACACGGATCGATTCGCAAGTATACACATAGACAACCAACACACACACAACACATAAACACCACACACACCACATATACACATGCACACAAGTACACAAACATGTATACATACACACACACATGCACACACACATGGGTGTGCATACATATACACACACACAGATGCACACACACACATACAACCAACATACACATACCACGTACATACATAACCACACCACATAAACACACACACACATACATAACACACACACACACACACACACACACACACACACATACACATACAAATTAATTGATATTCTAATTATGGTACAGTGATGGTTCAATTACTGACCTGATACACATAATTATGCAATTTAATTTTTATACAAATATCGAACATTGGGAATATGTTGGCCAAATTCTATTTTTTCACCCAAAAAAATTCATATAAAGCTTAATGCAATTAATGTATATAGTGAATTATATTACAATTACAATGAAATATGTCAATTAGATTAAACGGGTGCATTTATCCGGTCAATCAAAGTAAAATATTGCTGTTTAACAAATATACACTGGCAAATAATGACAATTATTCATACACTGTCATTGTGTCACATGTGTAATATAGTTTTGAGGAATGGACATTAATTGTGTTATCCAATTATAACAATACAGACCAACATTGGTCAACCACCCTAAACCAACGTTGTGCCAAATTTTCCAAAAAGGAATCAAGCATACATTTACAGTTAACTATTAGTAACCTCCCACATATATCTGCTCAAAGAAATAGCCCTCTTTTTTTAAAGAATAATTGTACATTCTCTAACATGTGGTTGCAATTATTATGTACACTGTCACTGTCTCACAGGGATATGGTATTTTCGAGGAAATGAAATAGAGTATTGTTTCTAATTTAACATATTGTATTGAAATATCTGACAGACATGGCGAACAATAAACAGAGAACATACAGTGCTTACATCCACTTACATTACATACTGGTATATATAAAAGTTTTAATAATTATGTATGTATGTATATATATATATATATATATATATATATATATAAATTAATTAATTACTATCTACACTGACACATGTCATATATAAATGTATAAATGTATGTAATATAAACATATATATATATGTATATTACAAGTTATTTTCCCCTTCCCTGTGCCTATAGTTCCAACATCCTTGATTGCACAGGCTTGTTTGATATGCTTAAAAGCTCCCCTGCTGACATCAAATGAGTGCTGTGGCTCTGTCCAAGTGGGTTGTCCCAGGAGGACATTTTCACCCCTGGAGTTGAGCAGTGGGTGGGATAATTACCCCTAACAAATTGGGCAGCATACAGTATATATTGTTTCAGGCTTCTGCTTAGCAGCTGCTGGCCTGTAGGGTTTGAATTTTCAGACCTCAGATCAAGCTGTGTCTTAGATAGGGAAGACAGCTACTGGCTTTGGTGTGTGGATTAAAAGATCATTGATTTTACAGTTTGCAACTTCTACAGGTAATTGCAATTTATTACTTTGTGACTTAATTTGTATTAGGACTTTAGTCAGAAGTAAGGTTTGTGTAACACCGAGTACTAAATCACAAAGACCATCTTCTGCTTAATTTGTTTTGTACTTGTATCATGATAATTTTAATTTGAAATTATACATACTGATTCAGTAATTTATTAAATTACAGTGACTTCGTTGTACCTTTCCTACATTCCAGTTGTTTCTAATAATATCCAGTTTAGTTGTAGACCCTGCAGCATTCATTGGGGGTAAACACAACTTATCAGAATTATAATAAACGTGATTATGTGATTGATTGTTTTACAGGTTAAATTCTAAATTAACACTATTCTATAAGTTTATAATTCATTGTATTTTTAACTCTGGTAAAGGTCAATGTCATCCTGAATTATAATTGCAGAAATGACACCGAGGATTGCAACAGGATCTGGATGAGGAATAGCTTGGTGAAGACTACAGCAACCACGTCTCACAGAAAAGAGTGCTCTTAGGAAGAATTGTTCCAACAGCTTCATGCAATGAGTCTATGTGTGCTTATATTTGTGTTTTTGTGTTTATGTGGTGCGTATTTGGTGTGTGTGTGTGTGTGTGTGTGGTGTGTGTTTGTAAGATGTGTGTGTATTTATGAGATTTGTATGTGTCTACATGGTGTGTGTGTGTGTGTGTGTGTGTGTGTGTGTGTGTGTGTGTGTGTGTGTGTGTGTGTGTGTGTGTGTGTGTGTTGTGTGTGTGTGTGTGTGTTTTTGTGTGTGTGTGTGTGTGTGTGTGTGTGTGTGTGTGTGTGTGTGTGTGTGTGTGTGTGTGTGTGTGTGTGTGTGTGTGTGTGTGTGTGTGTGTGTGTGTGTGTGTGTGTGTGTGTGTGTGTGTGTGTTTTATGTACATGTATGTGTATTTTGTGTGTGTGTGTGTGTGTGTATGACTGTACTGTACTGTCTGTATGTGTGTGTGTGTGTGTGTGTGTATGACTGTACTGTACTGTACTGTACTGTACTGTACTGTGTGTGTGTGTGTGTGTGTGTGTGTGTGTGTGTGTGTGTGTGTGTGTGTGTGTGCTGTGTGCGTGTGTGCGTGTGTGTGTAACGGTTTACTTTGCCCAGTTGACTCAGTTGTATTTTGGTTATTTAAAATTTGTGATTCGCTACCTCTGCAGCGTTCATCTACCGCACATGACCACACAAAACATACACACCATATACTTATTGGGGTCCGGTAACAGTAAGATGCTTCGTGAAATATATTCTTTTATTCATTTCATATAAAATCCATACGCATTACTGAAAGGCTAACTAATACTGAAACAATTGTTAAAGGGTACTCTTTGGTCGCTCGGGGAATGGCGGATGAGCACCTTGTTGTGGTCTTACATCAGATAGTTGAGGGGCTAAAAGGTGCTGCCACCTCATGGAGTCTGGTGAATCGAGGCTACCTCAGCCATAAATGCTACCCGTTATTACGGCACTATTTTGCGATTTTAAAGACTTCCTGTGTTGTTTCGTTTCGAAGTTGTTTGCAAGCATATTTATTGATCGACACATCGTGTTTTCTTAGTTCGATCAAAGTGAAACTGTGCATTACTCCATACTAGGTAACATAAGGTTTTTTTTAAGAGTCGGCTGCGTAAAACGCCGTGCTTGCGTGCAGCTAATCAGCTGCGCGTAAAAGCAAAACAAACACGGAATTTGACTAACCTCTTCTTCTTCTATTAACCAGCCAACATCAATGTTGTGATGATTATGTTGATTTGTGGAGGTTGCAGTAGACACTTCTGAAATGTAGTGAAAGGATGTGTGGCATAGTAGAGGGGGTAGTAGACATAAGAAATAAGAGGGGGTGGGGAAGGGGAGGACTAGGGCTAGGCTAGACTAGAGCAGTGTCTAGTCCTAGGTCTAGGAAAGAGTAAAGACTAACGGCCAATATACAAGTAGGAAGTAACCACGTTTGCCAGCGGTCCTAAACCGGGTGTCCTCGGCTCACGAGGGGAGGGGGACAAAGAACAGTCAAAGGGTAGGGTGGTCGGATCAATTTTTTCTTTACAAACCAAATATATATTTTTTAAAATCCCTGATAGTAGTCACTATGACAAGTATAAATATTAAGCAAACTACAGATGTTTAAAGTTACAAATTTCATGACGTTTTCTGACAGTTTGCTAATATTATGTAATTTTACTTTTAGACCACATACATTTAATTTGTTTTAATTTTTCCCTGGTCATAATCACTCATTGAAGTGCAATGGTGCTTGTTACATAGATGAAATAGATGAAATATTAAGGAAACTGCAATTTTATGAAATTTCAAATAAAAAATATTTTACAACACTTCTCTAACAGATCTATTATCAGAGCAATATGACATGGTCTTAATTAAGAATTTACACATATCCAAATGTCCGACATTTTATATTTCTTTAAAATTAAGCAAACTTCCAACACTAAAAGGTCAATGTGGATTAGAAGGTATTGTTATCAAACTTTTACCAGGCATAAACCAGCCCCATGCTTCAAGCAAAACTCCCTAAGAATGTATACTGAGATGCATACATATGCAATATTTACAAATATTACCAATAACATAATATTATTATGTTTAACTCAAGATCAGTGCTTGAAAACCCACTTGCAAGTGATTTATTTATACTTTTCTGTATCTATGGGTCCCCATTCTTCTTGAGAAGGAAGCATGGAAGTATATCGAGAGTTACTTGTTATTTTATCTTTGCCTGGTAAAAGTTTGATAACAATACCTTCTAATCCACATTTACCTTTTAGGATTGGAAGTTTGCAGTCAATGACGCGTATAATTATAACCTGTTTTATCATTAGTATGAATGAGTGAGTGAAATGAAGGTGTACCAATATACGATACACATACGATATACATATACGATACACATATGATACACGTATATGATACACATATACAATGCGTTGTGCCAACCGCTCACCGCAAACGCTACATAGGTAACAGTCTGTGGTGTAGTCTCGCTTAACCGACTGTCGCTTGGCAGCGTAACTTCACTGAGAAGTCTACTACTCAAAACTAAATACTAATTCATATAAAAGCGTTGTCAAAGAATAACCCAGTAATGACATACAAAAGTATCTTTTTATTTTATAAACATTAATGATAAATTATCATACATTATAATAATTAATATATGTAATGTAGCCTAACCAACACACAACAGTACAAATGATATGCTAAAAAAACTATTACAAAAACGGAACACAATATAATAATAGCAATAAACAAAATTAATATAAATTAGCTACATTAAACACAGCAGTAATTAATTAGTTTACATAGTCACATGTCCAGGCATAAGTACTTGCTAACTATTAATGTTAGTATTAATCAAAGACACCCGCTATCGATCACGTTGGTATCCGAGTACTTTGTATACCAAAATGCATTGCACGCAGGGTGAAAACGGCAAAATTGTGATGCCTTTTGAGATAGGGGATCCATAAATGGACTTTGTGCACGTTTGTGCTACCAATTGGTAAACTATCACTGTAGTCATATTATTGTCCACACAATTCTTTACACTTCTGCATATGAATCACGCTGAATCGAACTAAATAAATAGCCACAAAACATCGTTAAACACAGGCCATTTTAACTGCCTAATTACTACAACTTTATATCGATGGATTAGCATGGATGTGCGATCACATTCGTTTATCATAATCTTGTAAATAATTTTTAAAGATGGGGCCTGTCAGCATGATCCAAGATGGCAGCAGGTGGAAATAATGAAAACAAAGATATGACACCGAGGAAAAAATCATTAACCGCTCTTAGCCACTACCCAAAAAATCAGTTTTCACCGCAAAATCATGGACTGACATTATCACAACATAAGAAAATTGATAAACGAACAGGTATATTGCGTGATAATAAACTACGGCCTCTAAACTCGGACCCCTATCTCCCCATGTTGTCAAAAGGGGCGGTAAATTTGTCTGACCTCCCTACAAAGGGACCCGCGGGTGCGGGTGCGGATGCCAGAAGAAAATCCATCTAAAATCACTAACTAAAGTCTAAGTACAATTAAACAAACTTGAGTCCTTAAACAAAATAGTTTCTGGTGTATGTAATATGTATAGTATAAAAGAAACACTTATTCTGCGACTACATGTGATGCAATAGCGGGCTACGCATATGACTACAGCCGCCAGTAACTTGTAAGATACATAGTCATCATGTTAACACCACACATTTTCTGCCGCATAACAACCATTGAATATTTAGCAGAATATCAGGAATGTTTAACAAGCTGCCTAATAAAAACTGCAAGTATGTTTTCTTTTAATGTTTAATATTCTATATTTCTTTTAATGTTTAATAAATGCATTTAAAAAAATGTTGATATTGTAGTGAAAACGCATATTTTAAGAGGGCTCCCAAGATTTTTTTATTTAACATGGGGGGGGCTGAGAACCTCTGACAAAAATTCTATTTAAGTACTGGTCAGTCATGAACATCAATAACCCAGATTTTAGTTATCTTATTTGCAATCATGAATTCAGTTCTGTTTTATCATTTATCTGCAAAAAATCAGTTCCATGCAGTTCAAAATTAATAATTTTAATTACAGATTCAATTTTTTTAATCTGAAGCAAAGATGAACTAAAATCCCCATTTCATTGACTATAACTAATACAAGTTTTGGTAAGTTTTAACACCGTTTTATTTGTATTTTTAATCAGTAAATGTTATATACACACGGTAGACCACCGAACTGTCAATCAAGGGGACGATGGTTTCATCCCATCTATCGCCGTTTCAAAACTTGGGCAATTTTATTCACATCACATCGTCTGTGTCTTTCGGAAGAGACACTAAAAGCAGGTGGTCGCTCCTATCTGGTGTCTATGCCAGGGGAAGTAAAAGATCCCACACAGGGGGTAAATGTGTAACCTGTAGTGGACTCACTGATTCTACCGAGGGACAACTCAGAGAACCGAGCTTGACAATACATGTACTCTTTTTGGTGTAGCCTACAACTAACTTATGGTTGCACATTTTATTAGTTTTACAACTGTTAGATAACCACTTGTTTACGTCGGATGTTTGTACTAAAAAATGTATTTTTATTTAATCTTATTATTTTTTTATTATTTATGTTTTGTTAAACAATGTATTTATATATTTATTTAGCTAATTTATTTTACTATTTTATATTATATAAATATATGTATATCATGTTGAATGTTTTATATTGAGTATTGACTCATATACTGTGCAGCACCGTAGCATATTACTGTATAAATGTGGTGCTATATAAATTAATAAACATTTACATTTACTCTAGTCACAAATATGTGGTTAACATAGAATGATGAGCTGACCATAACAAGAAGTACAAAACAATGTGTGTGTATATGCAAGCGTGCATGTAATTATACGGCTAAGGCAGGTGTGACCTGTCAAAATAACAATACTTAAACGTTGCCGTTGTCTTACTGGCAGCCATTGGAGTTTCTGCAGCATTTGCATCTCGCTTTCGTTTCTTCAGAACAATCCATGCTGCACTGTAACATATTCCATTTTAGCTAGTTAATGTCTGAAATGGGTTGTAAACAACATTGTGTCTTAATTTACAGGCAGTTTGCATCACGCCTTCCCACCTGGGGCACCATGCCAAGGATGACACAGAAAGGGGACAATGAGGACTTCAAGGCATGGTTGCGGGAGTCAGTCCTCGCTCTGTGTCGAGGCGGTCTCTCCTATCGCAAGGACTTCTCCATCGAAGGTGTCCTCGGCATCACCATCGACCACAGCGACGTGCTCCTTGTGAGGATTCACGACAAGGACACAACGAAAGTGTCAAAGTGTGAGAAAGCCACCCAGGTGTGTTACACTGACCGCGAAACAACACACTTCCATGACACACCATCCACACATGTGAGTGTTGTGTTTAGTGAGTGTGTACTACAGGGTTGGGTTCAAATGGAGCGGTGGTCGCGCGGTAGAGCGCCGGACTGTCAATCGAGGGGACAGTGGTTCAATCCCACCTGCTGCCGTTTCGAAACTTAGGCAATTTCGTTCATTCCACATTGCTTGTGTCTTTCGGAAGAGACTAGAAGCCGGTGATCCCTTCTATCTGGTGTCTATGCCAGGGGAAGTAAAAGATCCCACACAGGGGAGTAAATGTGTAACCTGTAGTGGACTCACTGATTCTAGAGAAGGAAAATTCTGAAAACCAAGCTCGACAATACTCTAGTCACAAACATCTGGCTAACATAGAGTGACGAGCTAACCACAAGAAGAAGAAATACACATTTTGGGGACAAATACAACTCGGCGAAATCAAATACAGATCCGTAGCTTTTCAAGATTTTAATTCAAATACACATACATTGCTATTTTTTCAAGTATGATACAAATACATGCACTTTATGATTTCAGTACAATTTGAAGGAAACCTGGCCTTTTTATTATCCCAGGACGTTTACACAGCAGGTAACAGCAGGCATCTTTGAAGCACATTCCCAGACAGAACCCCACTGGCTTCCAATTCATTCATTGATACTAAATGTCAGTGTTGGCGGCACCCTACTGACCCTATCACAGGGGTAAACAACATTCTGTCTTGATTCTTGAGCAAGTCAGACTACGTCTATAATTGTGTGCATTTGGTTGTATATGCAAATACAGATCAAATACATACACTTTTGTGATTTCGAATACAAATACACAACATTTCTTTATACAAATTGCAATATGTAGTTGGAACCAACCCTGCACTTGTACTAAGACCACGAGAAAACCTTCATCACTGGGAGATTTTTTAGTATGAAATTGTTTTGGTTATATAGAGACAAGATATAGGGATTAATATTTGTTACAAATTAATATGCTTTCCATGTTTGTCTCTTTAAAAATAATAACGTCCAGTGCATCAATGTGCCACATATGTCATTGTCATTCACTGAATATCACAGCTCTACGCAGAGGGCCATTCATCTACCCATCATTTGGTCAGGTAGAAATATCAATGGAGTAGTGTTGGATGGGTAAACAAATGAAGGAGCAAAAAAGGTCTTCAAAAGTCATAGATATGCCTTGGAAAATGTGTCACACATGTGTTTATAGTTTATTTCAGGTCATAATACATGTCTCAACTGCATTGAACTGGCATGTGTGTGTGTGTGTGTGTGTGTGTGTGTGTGTGTGTGTGTGTGTCGTGCGTGCGTGCATGCATGCGTGCATGCATCATGCATCTGTGTATCTATGTATCTATGTATCTATGTATCTATGTATCTATGTATCTATATGAGTTAACATCCATGTGTCCCCCCAAAAAAAAGTGATTCAGAAATGTTGTCCCGCATAAAATCCAGCTGAACATATAGATGTGAACTTGTGTACAGCTGTGTAAACTGCTTTTAATGATGAACATACATTTTATCAAGACTTCTATTTTGCAGAAAATCATGCATGTATGTTTTTATTATTTCTTCAATTGAAATATATGGACACTTCACTGGATTATTTTATTACGTTGCAGGTTGGTGAGAACGGACTGTCAGCATCAGGCAGTGACACCCCTCCATCTCGCAGTGACCCCCCTCCATCTTGCAGTGACCCCCGTGTAATGGAACAGTCACCAGTCAGTGTTCCTCTTGTGAGAACACTGAGAACACAGCACAACCAACAACAATGTGACAACGTCTCTGTTCACAGCAGTCAGCTGTCATCGGACGGTGGCGACTTCCAGTGGCAAACGAATGAACCATTAATGCTGAGCAGCCAAGACGGCAGCTGTGAAACCAAAACTAAGACAGCACCGCAAATTGAAAGTGATTTAGACTCATTGATAGACAGTAAGAATTCGGGTGCACCAGACTTCATCCCTTCGGCAGAAGTGAGTGACGCCGCGTCAGATGGACATATTTCACAGCCAGTGTTCGACACAGTCGATGTACACATGAATGCCACTGATAACATCCTAACTAAGATTAAGCAAGAACTAAACGTCGAAAGTTGGAACGAGCAATGCGACAGCTATGAACCCGGTAACACATTCGGGAATTACACGTCACAGCAAGAGCCTACGTGGGACTTTGGCGGTCCACATAACTTTCCCACAATCGCGGCCGATTCACCGCAGCAGCCAGCACAGCATCATCAGGCGAAGATATCGCTTCCTCAGTTGAACACGGTTGGTGACACCGTGACTGTGTCACTGGGCACGGCGACGTCGACCCCGATACTGAACTGGACTTGGTGCGGGTTGTGTAAACAGGGTACACGGAACTTGAAGAAACACATGAAGGTTTGCCAAATGAGTCCTGCCATGCTAAGAGAGGCAAAGTTCCCCTGTAGCAAATGTAGTCGACTGTTCAGGACGCGCTCGTACCTCATTGATCACGAGAGAAGCTTCCACAGCAGTGTGCCATCATATGAGTGCTGTCACTGCCGTCGTTTCTTCAAGTACCGTATGCAGTTGAAGAGACACAAAGCGAACTGTAATGGATCAGTAGCAAATGATACACTGTCTCCACCTTGCTCGCATCCAGCCGTCACATCATCTGACCTGTGTTTAAAATTGTAAAATGTTGACAGTAAAATTATGTTATGTAATTATTACAGTAAGCATTGTGTTCTTCTCTGTCTGGGTTCGAGATTGGGCCTCACTCTCCCTCCCTCCCTCCCTTCATCCCTCCCTCCCTATTTCACGTTATCCACTCCAATTCTTTTCATGAATTTTACATTCTTCATTCCTCCCACCTTAGTTGTGGTCAGTGTCTTATCCACTCAGTTGTGGACAGTCTCTTATCCACTCAGTTGTGGTCAGTCTCTTATCCAATCGGTTGTGGTCAGTCTCTTATCCACTCAGTTGTGGTCAGTCTCTTATCCACTCGGTTGTGGTCAGTCTCTTATCCACTCAGTTGTGATCAGTCTCTTATCCACTCAGTTGTGATCAGTCTCTTATCCACTCAGTTGTGATCAGTCTCTTATCCACTCGGTTGTGATCAGTCTCTTATCCACTCGGTTGTGGTCAGTCTCTTATCCACTCGGTTGTGGTCAGTCTCTTATCCACTCGGTTGTGGTCAGTCTCTTATCCACTCGGTTGTGGTCAGTCTCTTATCCACTCAGTTGTGGTCAGTCTCTTATCCACTCAGTTGTGATCAGTCTCTTATCCACTCAGTTGTGATCAGTCTCTTATCCACTCAGTTGTGGTCAGTCTCTTATCCACTCGGTTGTGGTCAGTCTCTTATCCACTCGGTTGTGGTCAGTCTCTTATCCACTCAGTTGTGGTCAGTCTCTTATCCACTCGGTTGTGGTCAGTCTCTTATCCACTCGGTTGTGGTCAGTCTCTTATCCACTCGGTTGTGGTCAGTCTCTTATCCACTCGGTTGTGGTCAGACTCTTATCCACTCAGTTGTGGTCAGTCTCTCATCCACTCAGTTGTGGTCAGTCTCTCATCCACTCGGTTGTGGTCTGTCTCTCATCCACTCAGTTGTGATCAGTCTCTCATCCACTCAGTTGTGGTCAGTCTCTTATCCACTCGGTTGTGATCAGTCTCTTATCCACTCAGTTGTGGTCAGTCTCTTATCCACTCGGTTGTGATCAGTCTCTTATCCACTCAGTTGTGGTCAGTCTCTTATCCACTCGGTTGTGATCAGTCTCTTATCCACTCAGTTGTGATCAGTCTCTTATCCACTCGGTTGTGATCAGTCTCTTATCCACTCGGTTGTGATCAGTCTCTTATCCACTCAGTTGTGATCAGTCTCTTATCCACTCAGTTGTGGTCAGTCTCTTATCCACTCGGTTGTGATCAGTCTCTTATCCACTCAGTTGTGATCAGTCTCTTATCCACTCGGTTGTGATCAGTCTCTTATCCACTCAGTTGTGGTCAGTCTCTTATCCACTCAGTTGTGATCAGTCTCTTATCCACTCAGTTGTGGTCAGTCTCTTATCCACTCAGTTGTGATCAGTCTCTTATCCACTCAGTTGTGGTCAGTCTCTTATCCACTCAGTTGTGATCAGTCTCTTATCCACTCGGTTGTGATCAGTCTCTTATCCACTCGGTTGTGATCAGTCTCTTATCCACTCAGTTGTGGTCAGTCTCTTATCCACTCAGTTGTGATCAGTCTCTTATCCACTCAGTTGTGATCAGTCTCTCATCCACTCGGTTGTGGTCAGTCTCTTATGCACTCAGTTGTGATCAGTCTCTTATCCACTCGGTTGTGGTCAGTCTCTTATCCACTCGTTTGTGGTCAGCCTCTTATCCACTCAGTTATGGTCAGTCTCTTATCCACTCGGTTGTGGTCAGTCTCTTATCCACTCTGTTGTGGTCAGTCTCTTATCCAGTCAGTTGTGGTCAGTCTCTTATCCATTCGGTTGTGGTCAGTCTCTTATCCACTCGGTTGTGGTCAGTCTCTTATCCACTCAGTTGTGGTCAGTCTCTTATCCACTCGGTTGTGGTCAGTCTCTTATCCACTCGGTTGTGGTCAGTCTCTTGTCCACCCCGAGTATATCTTCTCTACAACACGTTTGGCGTTTGCTTAATTAAAACACTGCACATTGATTGTGTGATTTAGGACATAAAAACAGCTGAACTTATTCAATGGAATGTGTGCACACAACATTGTGTTTGTATAACGAACACCAGCGGGCTGTGAACCTGCCACACAACACTGAACCGACATTACCACAAACTGTGCAACTAACCAGAACGGTTAGACAAACAACTGGCATTGCTTCAGTGTTATAACGCGGCATTCTAACTGCAATCTGTGGTTTAAACTCATCTAGTCTTATCTTCATTGTGTAAACGGGTACCTTTAACAGTAATAGTGTGTACATCACTAAATAGTTATACAGTCGTGTATGTGTTCGACCATTCAGTTGCAAATTGTGCTATATACACGCTACGAGAACTCTTAATTAAAAAATCATAATTCTTTTAAGTCAAATAATTATTGAAATCATTGTGCCAGGGTATATCACATACTCTGTTAGTTTGAATTTAAAAATAAAAGGTATTATCCATGAAACGTTAAGCAGACTGGCATAATAAAAGCATTTCTAATAATTCCCGGTAATACATTTCAAAGAGCCAACTCCATCTCCTGGCTCGATAAAAGAATGTAATGTTATTAGATATACTAATTAGGTAATAATTACATAAGTACATATTATATCACAGCAGGGCAGGAGACACACTGTTAGGCATTTACATGTCACTGGAATGAGAGACATCTTGAATAATAATCGTACATGTGGTATAATTAAAGTAATATATTTATATGACAATTTAGCTAATACTACATGCATATGCCATAGTAAAGTCCAACTCCTAATATCTGTTGCTGTTTTTGTTGTGTCTAAACAATGCCAACTTGGTTATATAGACTTGGACGGAATCGCCTTCGCCTAATGCGTGACCACTGCGCGAAGCTGCTCTGATCGATCTGTGACGTATGTGCTCCTCAACACTCGATATGTCTGTAATAAACCACTAATAGTTAAAGAACACATGATTAATCAAAAGGCCGATTTAATGTTTGTAATCGGTTCAAGCCAAACAAGAATGCCGACTTCAACGATTAAACCCTGCTATGTTGGAGCGTTATTGGCGAATGCCGTTCGTTGAAGCGTGGAGGCGCCGAGGCGGTGTCGGACCCTCATGTGAGTCGGGATGTAAATTCCGCAAGACTACAACCTAATGAATATACTTCTCATATTTCAATACAGCACGTCGGCGTCCGCTATGACATAATAACGTAGCGCCCTAGATGTCTCACGGGGAAGTTACCGTTATAAAAACGCGGGAGTTTATTCGATGGTTTATTCGATGATTAGCTTACGATCGATCTGTCAAATGCGTCTGTGACGTCACGAAACGTTATCGTAACCATGAGTTGGCGGTTAGAAATTTCACAACAACCGTAGCAATCCAGAAGGAAACATGACATGTGTCGACAATGACATCGAAGCGAATATCCGTAGCGGGCACGGGCGAGACCATCTGACAGAGGGACACGTGAAGGCACTGCAGGAGTGTGGAGTGCAGCCGTTGACGCAGTACTCCACGGTCGGCGCAACCACACTCCAAGGTAACATTATGATAGTACTCTATAGAAGTCTTATATCTGATTCAGTCTTTTCAGTCTTGATAAGTATTCATCTAGAAGCCTATACAGTAGCATTAACCAAATACTGCATGATAATGGTAGAGCGACAACATTAATTAGTTAAATAATTACCTGTTATCTGTGCATTTCAGGTGCCTCACGTGTCCGTCTTGTTCGCCGGTGGAATCGCTGTGCTTCGACGCGTTGCTATTCAGGTTCGGTTTTTATAATTATTTTAGACTAGAGCGAGTGGGCACGAGTACGACTGCTGTGGGCGTGACGATAGTTGTTGTTAAACTCAAAAACACTACCTTAATTTTAATATTACGATTATGTCATTTTATGAACGTTTGTTCGGCTCAGTGTTTAGTTCTCGTTCTAGGGATTAGGGCAAACCTGACGTCATTGAGACGACCTATCAACAATTAGCGAATGGCAACCGAAACACCGACCTACGATCTCCGATCATCCCTCGTCGGCACCGACGGCAACGCGGTTACGGCGCGTCATGGGACCGATGAACGTCGCGCGAAATGTCCGTCGTTTTCAGCGACAATGTAGTCTGTACGTGCATCGAAACTGTTTGTCAAGTCGAGCGAGAAACGTTCGCTTACGTCGGTAATGCGAGAGATCTGTCGCTGTTGCCGTTGCCAACTGTTTCCGCGTCTATCAAGGCATGCATATACGTGATCGGCCTAGGGTCGAAACACTTCAGACATTTCTAACGATCTATGGTGATGATGACGTCAAGTCCGCTGAGTGACAGTTACGTTCGTTTGACGTAGACCTGACAAATACAGTCACGTGGACTGTGATCGCGTCGTCAGTGTGCGTACGTGAAGAATGAAGTCAGGTGGATTCTACACGCGTCATCTGATAGCGAAGTTAATAAAACATTCTGCTCCAATAACCTTGAATGAAGTTGTCGATGTCATTTTGTATTTATCATGCCGGGCTGCGCCGCTGTCGGGCTCTATCAATTTGCATCATTGTGTTGATATTAGTAATAGATTCTAGCCATCAAGCATTATGGTAAATGATGAAATTTGTGTTGCTCTTTCATCCCTCCCTCGCCTGTTTGCTGCTTATGGCCTACGGCAGAAGCGGCGGATTCCTGCAGTTTGTGTAACTTAATCTCATTTGAGTTCTGACAAATTTCTTTGCCAAAATGTTGCATTGGTAAGTTCTACACAGCATGGGCGTCGCCCTTGTGTTGATATATTAATAGGCACTAGCCATCAAGCATATTATAGATTATATTTTTTTGCCCTGCCACCCCTTGGATTGCAGCCTGGTCGCCCTGGTTGATACTTATCGCCTATGGCGGGACCAGCGGATTCCTGCACTTTGTGTAAATGATCCCATTTGAGTGAAAACATTTTTTTTTGCCAAAAGGTGGGATTGGGAAGTCCTACACAGGCACCCCTGTAACCTCTGCATCTTGTCACTCTATGAATCAGGCAAGCAGTGTTGTGTCCAAAGTCTACCCTCCAAATGTTCAGTGATTGGGGAGGGCCATGGCCCCTCTTCAGATATATGTTGCTAACATAATTATTTTAAATAGCATAACATAAAGGCCGTTGTTTATTTTAGAATTAGCACCAGACCAACAATGACTTGTTTTACATTTACTAAATTGTTTTATATGTATTTCAGTATATATATATATATAATATATATATATATATAAGGTTAAACGCCGCGTACGGGAGACCAGTTATGCATATAGAACCGCTGTTTTAAGGAGACCGGAGCCGGTTTCCTTAAAGTTTTGATGTGTGATTGCATAACTGATACATTTTATTTAATGATTATCCTTGTTAGTGGAGATAGTTTAGATATAAAGGAATTAACTTATGCAATTATTATAAACTTTATTTCATATTTTGATTGGTTTTGAGCACATTTATTGCAGACACTTGTATATATTTATGTGCATAAGGTGCCGCGTATGAACACCGGCAGAGAAGTGCTTATAGTTTAAAGGTTTTGCTATATATTGATTGAGGGGTTAGCGTTCCGTGCACACAGGTAGAAAATGTCACTTGGATATTAAATATGGTAGGGGAGAGTGTCCTACCTGCACTCAGGTAGAAAATGTCACGTGGATATTAAATACAGTAGGGGAGAGTATACTACTAATTTTGTGTGCAGAAATGTCAGTAGTACTAGCTATATTTTAACAATACAGTGCATTGGTTTTGTTTTCAGTAAAAGGTCTACAGTCTGAGGCCTTTAAAGTCAAAATTGTTTGACTAGACATACTTTTTGCAGCGCAGTTTCAAATAAGAAGACAAGCTTCTATTTTAAAGAATTTATTATCACCCAACTAGTCACACATTCAGAGTATACAATGTATATACGTAAATACAAGTCTAGAATGCAATAACATCATCTAAAAATACACCAATAACATTAATTTCTACTTGGTTCACAATCTTTGTAACACTTTTTTCAAAATCCAGACGGAATCATATTGGCACACTATATATATATAGCCATACATTATTATCAACACACATTAAACACAAAAGCATGTTTAACACAATAGAACATTCACAAACATTATACAATTTCTGGACCCATCTATGTAAGAAGTACCATTACGCAGCATCAGGATTTTAACAACATTCCCAGATGTATATGCAAAAGAGAAGACACACATTCCATAAGGTACATCGCGGCCGACAAGGAAGACTTCAAAGGACCAAAAAAGATGCAAATGTTTACACATAACTTTTCACAGAAAAATACTCAATTATACTGGCAAACCTAAACAAAACAGTATTTCTCATTAACTGTTAGAGACATCATCCATGTAACCATTTATGGATCAATACACATATATTTATTAATTAATAGTATGAGTTCTACCAGTATGAGAACATTTCTTACTGGCACCAAATATCCTACAGTAACAAGATATCAGAAACAAGAGAAAATGGAAATCAAAATTACTGTCAGTAGTAAAGATCTACATTTCTACATTTCATCTTTGAACCAATAATCCACACAGTTTTGAACGCCTGAAGTCTGCTTGAGATCAGAAACCATAGCAAGCTATATTACTTACAACTCCTTTAGTGATGGTGTTTATCTTACATCCACACTGTCTGAAAAATATCAGTGTCTGAAAAATATCAATACTGACCAAACTGACTTTGTTGTAATGAACATTTTGTCTGTAGCCTCAGAAAGCATACAGCTTTGTGTGAGGAATAAATGTACTTGCCTAAATAAAACAGTAGAAGACCTTTAGTTGATGAACCTAACATTCAAAGGCTAGCCCTTTGTCTAACAAAGGATTTCACACATATGAAGAATTACACATACACACTATAACTCCCAAACTACACCCTCACAACTCAAGGCTGTTTGTCATGCTAACTACCCCTGGCAAATCCCCTACAAGAACTGCTTGATTTAGCCGAGTTGAATTGGTTTATCGAGTTCGCCAATCGCAACATTTCACTGGTGAGAACAACACTGATAGCTGCCCCAGTTTCAAGACAGAGGCACAGTTTCTGGGAATTCCAGTATGACGACCCATCAACCAAATTGAAAGAGCAGCTGAACGGTTTTGTGCTTCTACGTCCCAAACATTGCATGTAACATGAGCAGAAACTATATCACATGATCGGAAGCCGACCACATTACTCGTGAACTATTTCATTGGCTGAGCTTGAAAGAGGAATTTTTGAAAGGGATGTTCCAGGGATAACAGATTGATGGTACTTTACGACATATTCAGCAGCAGTGACCTTGGGCAGGTGAAGATGCTAAACTAGAGAGATCTCCCATTTCAACAATGCTACATGTTGATATCTTGAATGTACCACACATTCATATGATTTATATTCTGGCTAAAATTACTTTAATATTCCTCTCAACTTGTGAATATTTTAACAAGTGCATACAATGTATATACATTCATTACACAAAACAACATTATTAATAAATTACAGAAGGCAGCAAATGTAAGAGAAGAAGATGATTGGAGGGAATACAACATGTTAAACTGGACAGATTTAGATACAAACTGAAAAGGGAAGAATAAATTGATGGCCAAAGTTAAGACATAATATTCACTTGTACTCTCCAACATTGTACCAGAAATAATATTTACTCTAATAAACATAAACAAGTCTAACGATTACACAAAACACAAAGAAAATAACTTAATTAAACGTATGACTAGATACTAGCTATGCAGAAATGTTTGCCTTTGTAAAGAAGGGCAGAATGTTTTTATTGTAGATTGATTAAGTTAAATAAATAATATTTTATAAGTTAATGTAAACAATTATTTTATTCAATAATGCCTGTTCTCTATGTTCAACTTCATCTGTAAAATTGAACATAGTTCACCAACTTGACTAGCTTACTATTATTTGCTTGTAAATTATATTAACAATCATTAAATATCTTAAATAAATATCATTGTTAATAACAATTTAGGCTTAACATATTGGTTAATAACACTGAAATAAAATATTCAAAAAACCATCCCCTTTTGAATTGACTACAATGGTTTTTGATTTGAAGATACAAAATTCACTTAATGCTTCAATTTAAATGAAATATATTATTATTAAATAATAAAGTTTTTAATATAGAACAACTAAGCGAACCATTTGTAAGTATTAACTAAATACTTAGGGAATTTTAAATGAAAACAATTTCTAATGATGACTTTCAACAGTTAACATATTTTGCTTATGGATAACTTGGAATCAATGTATTAGTTCTTCAATTGTTGAAATCAGATTTAAAAGGTCATGAGACGTCATAATAGTCTACACTAAATATATGACACCAGGTGTGTCTCAATATATATTCATTATCACTACAATACTTACAGGAAACTGTGATCCACGTAATTTGGACAATGACATGCGATACAAGACAGGGACATACTAAGTAGGACTAAACCAACCAAGATGTGACAATATGTCAGTCACTGTGTCAGTCACTATGTCTGACAACTGACATTAACGAGTCACCAGAACCACAAAAAACAGTGACATGTCAGATGATGTAGACTATCAATACTGACGATGACATGTCAATACTGATAATGATAGTTGTGACATGATGGACGTTGCAGAAGTGTGGCAGTGGATGACAGTACTGACATGTCAGATGCAGTAGTGACATGTAAGACGATGTTGAACAGTATGGTGGCAGATGACAGTAGTGATATTTCATACAATGTAGCGACATGTCAGATTATATAGAACTGAATGGTGACAAATGAAGGTAGTCACATGTCATACAATGTAGTGACATGTAAGACGATGTCAAACTGCATTCTGGCAGATGACAGTAGTGATATGTCATATGATGTGGTGACACATCAGACAATGTAGAACTGCGTGGTGGCGGATGACAGTAGTGACATGTCATATGATATAGTGACACATGAGACAATGTGGAACTGCATGGCAGTAGATTACATTAGTGACATGTCATCTGACATAGTGCCATGTCAGACAATGTAGAACTGTGTGGCGGCAGAGGACTGCACCTCGATCTGACTGAGTTTGAACTGGAGCTTGCGCAGCCAGTTGAGGAGGACGGCGGTGTCAGAGAGGTCGTGGGGGGTCTCTCGCGGCTCCCAGTTCTGACAGATCTGAAGTCGCACCTGGACGTGACCCGGCAACTGGAACACCAAATATGACACCAATGTGACACCAACGTGACACCACCAACATGACACCAATGTGACACCAACATGACATCAATGTGACACCAACATGACACCAATGGGACACCAACATGACATCAATGTGACACCAACATGACACCAAAGTGACACCAACATGACATAAATGTGACACAATTGTGACATCAACATGACACCAATGTGACACCAACATGGCACCAATGTGACACAATTAAGACACCAACGTGACACCAATGTGACACCAACATGACACCAATGTGACACAATTATGACACCAACGTGACACCAATGTGGCACTGACATGACATAAATGTGACACCAGTAACATCAATAGTGAGGGCAGCAAGTGACATAATGTATTAATATTGTTTTTTTAAATAATAACACATATTGGAATATTTGGTGTGATCTGATTGTGAAGAGAACAGAGATAAAACTTTAATATGGAAATTTCTATAATATATAATTTATTACCATTACTTTACACAAGTCATACTCTAAATACGTAAGTGTTCTGATATACTCAAACGTGAGTGTATGTCATACTGTGAATGTACAATATACATGAAAAACTACTTAAATGAAAAAAATTAGTATTTGAATTGTTTCTCATTTGCAAACAATGTAATGCATTAGCTAAATCCTTTTCTTCCAAAATTCAATACTTCATGTTCTTCTCGCATTCTTGAATAATTTCACAAAGAATTATAACCTTGCTAACTCAATGATAAGAAATAAATTGTAATTTATATTAATAAATCTATCAGACTAAATAGTAAATACATAATAAGTTTTGAAGACACCAAGTTGAAACTTGCGAAATAGAAACAAATCTACATTTAACTTCAACTTCAATGTGTTAACGTGAATGCTCTTGTCAACGTTACTGTGGATTAAACTGTTAGCGACACACAACCACTAGCGCCATCTATCTCACCTGACTGTGATACGAGTACAGAATGGGGGTCCACAGAGGGAATAACTGAAAATCAGAAGCATTGAACATCATTCCAGGTTTGACTTGTTCAACAATATCGGAACAGAAAATAGTGCATTTTATACACAGAAAACAGATTTACATAAAAGTGTCTAGTGGAAAACCATGATAAACACTAACCCAGGTAGAAAAGTTGAATTTGAAAATTGAGATCTACAATTGGAATTTTTGCAACAATTACTTTGATTTTGAGATGTTCTGGTATTGCCTACACGACTTTCACTGGCACTCTGTGCTTGGAACAAAGCAGCTGTTTTCTTCTTCTGAAAATCATGTTTTACAAGCTCTAGCAAATGGTAAGACTAAGGAATGTGGTATAAAAGTATACATAAATATAAAACTCTGTGTTAATTCTTCACATATTATGCTCCTTAGGTCTCTAACTGCATATCTGAAGACACATTATGTAACAAATGCACATCCTACACTGTAAGAACTAACAATTACTTTGGCAAATTCTAATGGAAACATGCTATGTGATAAAGATCCACGTTGCAAGTTAAAATGTTTAACAAAAGTGTTAATTCTTAGTCTATCCTAATCTTGGAGCGATGAGCAATATTCTCCACAAGTGCCTGTCTTGGTTGAACCGACTGGCCAATGGCCACCCAACCCACCTTTGCCAGCAGCACAGAGTTGCTCTCTTGTAATGACTCCATGAGGCTGAGAAAATGGAGGTTCACCATTTCTGCCAGCTGAAGACAAACAACACATGACACAGTTAAACTTCCTGTTTTTTAAATTACGAAACATAGTACAGTATATATATATATAGATATATATATATCTATATATATATATATATATATATATATATATATATATATATATCTATATATTTTATTTTTCCAACCTTCACCTGCTGTGACTTGAGTACATTTGAGCAGTCACATTTCCAGGTGTGATTGTAGAAGCTGTCAACAGCGAAATGGTGCATTTTTAGCTGATTTTACAAAGCGGATGGGTACTTGACAGTGATTTGGCTTGTTGACATCTCTGCTGTATTACTGCCTGCATTCATTTGTAAATATTAACGGGTGTCATACATAGCAACATTTTATAAGAAAAAAAATATTGGAATTTGACTAATTCAACCAGCATGTCACCGAGATGATGATAACAACAGGCAATAAGTTTTAAAATTTTCCTGCGTCTGATTTTCTTATAATCCTGCAAAACGCTAACATGGTGGCCAATGGGAATATTAACTGTATACTGACCCCTTCAGTGTGTCAGGCAGGATCCGAGTAACTAGACAGCTAAAACTTGTCAAGTGTCGCCAGACTACATATGACTGCCGACAGGACAATGACTACACATGACTGCCGACTGGACAATGACTACACATGACTGCCGACTGGACAATGACTACACATGACTGCCGACTGGACAATGACTACACATGACTGCCGACTGGACAATGACTACACATGACTGCCGACTGGACAATGACTACACATGACTGCCGACTGGACAATGACTACACATGACTGCCGACTGGACAATGACTACACGACTGCCGACTGGACAATGACTACACATGACTGCCGACTGGACAATGACTACACATGACTGCCGACTGGACAATGACTACACGACTGCCGACTGGACAATGACTACACATGACTGCCGAATGGACAATGGTAATGTTACAATGACTGATTTGGCGGTTGGTAAATTAACATTATTTTACATATATAATAATACATTTCTATAACACCAAATCCATGCTCACTTGTACTAGACAAGGTTATATGAGCACTATTTTGAAGCATGAGACCAACTGTAGAATGCACCCTACTCAATATATTACTGCTGCACAATTCCCCAATCACCACCACACAAGAGGCCAGATTTAGAATGCCCCCTACCCCCTCCCCCTACTCAACAGCTAGGCACAAACATCTAGAAAAACCCTACCCAACACCTTGGTGCAAGAAACTAGACCCAGAATGCCCCCTATCCCTCCTCCTACTCACAATCTTGGCACATGAAGCTAAATCTAGAATCCCTCTACCACATCCCCCTACTCACCACCTTGGAGCAAGAGAGCAGTTGTAGGATGCCGGGCGTGACACGCCCCCAAAAGTCCATGATGGTGGTGTGGGCGAGGATGAAGGCCTCACTGTCCGGGGGGTTCATTGAGGCATAACACTCGCAGTACATTGTCCACAACTGTGCAACACACACAGAACAGTTCTCAACACCACTCACCAACCGTGTTTGTATGTTATTATACAGTCCGAGCATCACATTCTGTGGAAAGTCAACTTTTTACCAGTTAATATTTTAAACTGGTTAATCATGGGTCCTATTCTGATCAAGTGACTTCATTCTTCTGTCACCAATTATTTGTCATCAGCATAATTTTTTATTAATTAGATTATTGTATTAATAAGATTTATACATGTGACGTGGGCTGTCAATATTCACATTTGTGTTTGTCTGCGTGTGTTTGTGTGTGCCTGTGTGTGTGCTTGCATGTGTATTTACATGCTTGCGTATGCTTCACGTGTGTGTGTGTGTGTGTGTGTGTGTGTGTGTGTGTGTGTGTGTTGTGTGTGGGGGGGGTGTGTGTGTGTGGTGTGTGTGTGTGTGTGTGTGTGTGTGTGTGTGTGTTGTGTTCTGTGTGTGTGTGTCTGTCTGTGTGTGTGTGTGTGTGTTGTGTGTGTGTGTGTTGTCTGTGTGTGTGTCTGTGTGTGTGTGTGTGTGTGTGTGTGTGTGTGTGTGTGTTGTGTGTGTGTGTCTGTGTGTGTTGTGTGTGTGTGTGTGTCTGTCTGTGTGTGTGTGTGTGTGTGTGTGTGTGTGTGTGTGTGTGTGTGTGTGTGTGTGTGTGTGTGTGTGTGTGTCGTGTGTGTGTGTGTGTGTGTCTGTATATGTGTGTCTGTGTGTCTGTTGTCTGTGTGCGTGTGAGCTGTTTACCTGACAGAGGATGAAAGCGTGGAAGAGAGAAGACATGTGGAGGACAGATGCCTGAAACAAAACGTATTGTCATGGTTACACAGAACATTTCATCATGGCAACATATACCACACCGTCATAGCAACAAACCACACATCACCGTGGCAACACACAAGACAACATCATGGCAATGCACAACAAATTACCTTGTTAACACATATCACATCACCATGACAAGATAAACCACATCACCATGACACCATAAACCACATTGCCATGGCAACAGCTGCAGACATCAGGGATAGATCTGCCCATGTGTCACTTCCACTTCCCTGTGGTTGAAGACATCAGACATTTCCCTGTTTGACTTCCCAACTCTCCCCGTGGCTGACAACATCAGCCACTGTTCGACTCCCACTGTCTCCTTAAAGTTGTAGACATCAGGGAAAAAATAAAATCTCTCCCCATGGCTGTGGACATCTGGGAAACACCTGTTCCTCTTTGACTGCCACACTATCCCCGTGGGAAGGAGATGTGGTCATGAACTCACCTTGGACTGTTCGGCAAACCCAGTCATGATGACCATGATGTGGTCAGCGATGTGGCTACTTGACTCCAGGGGGAGTGGCTGGCACACGATCGGTCCTGCAGTCTTTGTTATTGCCGTGTGTGTCAATGACCCAAGCAGTAACCATGACAACAGGCGAATGTGGTCGACACAATCAATGAACTCACGAGGTCTGAACAAAAAGACAAAATAAAAAAATTATTTACTGCCTTGCGAAACTATATAACATTTGTGTACGGGGACTCCAAGATTCAAAAGGTAGAATCACATAATTAATTATTGATTATACAGCACTTTGAGCATATTATGCATATTGTGCTGTATAAATAATAACCCCAACTGCCAGGTAATGTTCCACAGGTTATTATTTTTGGTGTGGACGCACAAAACATCGGCTTTACACGTTACAGTTAAAAACCGCGTAAATGGTGGATGAATTAAAAATGATATTAAAAACACTTTGCTGTCCATAAATACTACATGTTGTGAGTATGGGATGTTTGAGAAAGATCTGCCGGATATTTTGGCCCAATAAAATATCTAACGTGGAACTCCACAAGAAGACGGGCTGCAACAACGTTGTCCTGGAAATTAAATGCCAATGACTGAGATGGCTAGAAAGTATTCCCAAAGTTGCCCTAAGATGGACGCCACCCGGAAGAAGAAAGTCAGGACGACCAAAGACAACATGGCGAAAGACAGTAATGTCAGAGCTACAAGATATGGGCCTCTCGTGGGGCAAAGCTCTGGCCGCAGGAAAGGACAGGACCCTGTGGAGGAAGATGGTTGTTGTAGCCCACTGGGGGATGATGAGGATAAAAGTAAGTAGTAATTGCTGCCCACCATCCCTACTGCTGTTGGAAGGCTTTGAGTGAAGTGGTATCTGGTGCGGCTGGAGTGATAGTATTCCTGAGCCGTGCAGCTGAGGGGAACAATTAGTGGCGATATGTGTCAGTGTTGCAGTGTGTTCCTGGTGTCAATGTTGACAAACTTTCACTGTGATTTTACATCGATATAACAAACTTTTCTATATACTGATAAATGCACCTACACAGATGGTTATTTTAGGTAGTGCCTTACCCTTGCAGCATGGCTGACGGGGGATGGTAAAGCCAGGGCAGGTAACGGTTGATCGCCCTCATGTCACGCCCGATTGCTCGAGTCAACTCAAGCGCGACGTACTGTGCCAGTCCTGCCTTCAGCTGTCCTCCAAGGGTGTCCTCGTTCAAGTTGTGCGAGTCATTCTTCACGTTCACCTGCTACAGCATGCAATGGGTTAAAGCATTTTACAGAATGCAAAGGGTTAAATAATTCACCTCCCACAGCTACCACAACAATAGTTGAACAGTTTGCCTATCCAACTGCAGGCAAAGGGTTAACACAGTTCACATACCAAACAGCATGCAAAGAGTTAAACTGCACATGCAAGGGGTTTATTATAAGTCATGCTGGTATTGTTTATATAATGTATACATACATAAACTGTTTGAGACAACAAAACATTCTAGATAACATAGCAACTTGTTTGTAGCAAATTCTATGAGAACTTACTATTGTGTATATGTATGTATGCATGCATGCACATCAAGAAAGTCTCGTCACTCTTAGGCTGGGATTGGGGTTGTCCCCATTTACCATTAGCGGTTGGGGTTTTGTTTTCACCCGCCCCTCCACCCCACCCATTCTCCCCCTCAGCCGGTGCCCTCTCCCCTACCTTCAGTTTGTTGATGGTGTGGAGTTCTGCGATGAACTCTATGCACTCGTTGAGGTGAGGTCGCATACAGTCGGCGGCACAGCTTGAGATGAGGCTGTGTGTATTCGGGTTGTACGAATAGTGCACCAGGTCCTCCACGAGGCTTGTCGCTCCGATGGTGCCCCCCGCATCAATGCACAGAAACTACAACGAGTCGATTAGTGGTCTTCACGTTTTCTTAAAGAGTAAGTTTTTATATAGTATCACGTCTTCGAGATCGCTCAGAGCGTTTTACACTTTACTTCCTGACAGACCTATTCAATCTAACACTGTCTCTGTGAAACATCCAGCCAATGTGCAAAAGCTGCGCATACAAATGTACACCACAGTTTATAGCCAGGTACTCATTCATACAGCTGAGTGAACTGGAGAAATGTAGAGTGAATAAACTTGCCCAAGGTTTTAACACCGCAGCGCAGGCTTTGAACTCGGGTTCTTGTAGTCAACAATCCGAAGCTCTACCCATGAACCACTGCACCCACCTTGCATAGTTTAACTTCTAGTTTCTAGTTGTTTCCAGCAGTCAACAGGGCTCTATTAACTGACTAGTCTGTATATATTGTGGTTACAACGTTATGATCTTATGAGGTCTCACTGAACTATGCTTTTTTCAGAACATTTACGCCAAGCCACCCTTTATATTCTGGCACTGAGTGTGGTCACATCACTGCCAGGGTGCTTGTCATCCTCAGTGGTTCTTTTACATCCCAAATTGATACGGGACCGACATTAACACGATTCTCCAATTCACGAGGGTTACACAGTCCCCAATATTGAGAGCCTGGTATTGACTCCAAACATAATATGCTTGCTGCATCAGTGTATTGAACCTGGGCTGTGGACGTGCCAGGTGGACGCACTGACCACTACACTATCCACACCTCTCATCTCCTTCCAGAAGGTTCCTTTTTAGATATTATATTCCAGTACATATATATATATATATATATATATATATATATATATATATATATATATATATATATATATATTATATATGTATACATATATTTATATACTCATATCTAATATATATATATATAAATTGTATATATACACTTGTATATATATATATATATATATATATATATATATATATATATATATATATTACTCTAAAGCAGTTATGCCAACCACTCCATTGTGAGAGATACATATATGACCTCTGAAAACAGTGTTCTCACAATCACAGAAATTATATTATTTTTATACAAAATAATCATTCATATGTTTAGATTTGTGGTTATGCTACATACAATAACAGTTTAATGATTAAACTATAATTTACAAAAACAGAAGATAAACCTTTAATGCAGACTGGCCTTGGTCTGCTTAAAAAGATCAGTTTGCCTAAAGCAACGATATATGCCTAACTGGTCCACTTAAGTGGACTTAGGAGTATATATATATATATATATATATATATATATATATATACATACATATATATATATATATATATATATATATATATATATATATAACGTTTCCAGCTATACAAATGTACATGTCACAGATGGCATTCTCTCAACAACAAAACCACAACGTCATTCTTCATAAGGAGACAGGTTCAGCCACTTCAAAAACATTTGGTTACCCGAACCACTTACCTGCACCAGCAGGAGGAGATTCTCATCTGGAAGGAGCACTTTAAACTTGAGAGCTTGCACCAACTCAAAGATGATGCTGCGGGTGAGGATCAACTTGTCTCTGTCCTAAAACATATCAGCCAACATTTAGAGTCAACAGGTCAACAGGTCAATGTTTATGAAGACAAATTGTCAACTAACAAATGCAATTTTATTTTACAAATTATGGAAACATTCCTGTTACATCTACACTATGCATGACCTAGGTAAAGGCCCTATTACTGAGGTCTAACTTTGGAGTAGGTCATATTACAGGGTTAGCAGATATCTCACTTTAGTGAAGGCCCTGATATGGAGGTAGCAGCTGTCTCATCTTAGATGAGGCCCTGTTACACAGATAGCAGATGTCTCACCTTAGAGAAGGCCCTGATACAGAGATAGCAGCTGTCTCATCTTAGATAAGGCCCTGTTACAGAGATAGTAGATTTCCCACCCTAGAGAAGGCCCTATTACAGAGATAGCAGATATCTCACCTTATAGAAGGCCCTGTTACAGAGATAGCAGCTGTTTCATATTAGATAAGGCCCTGTTACAGAGATAGCAGCTGTCTCATCTTAGATAAGGCCCTGTTGCAGAGATAGCAGATGTTTCACCCTAGAGAAGGCCCCGTTACAGAGATAGCAGATGTCTCACCTTAGAGAAGGCCCTGTTACAGAGATAGCAGATGTTTCACCTTATAGAAGGCCTTGTTACAGAGATAGCAGATGTCTCACCTTAGAGAAGGCCCTGTTACAGAGATAGCAGATATCCAATAGACTCTGTAGCTTGAAAGAACAATTGAGGATCGTGAAACTCAGCAGCTTTGAGAAGGATTCCAGAATCCCCTGCAACAAATTGAAGAAATAAATTTATTAAACATGAAATGTGTGAATTTATACATTTATTTATAACTTAATGTGTCATTCAAAGAAAACGCAGGAAAATGATTAAAAACCACACAGTAGGTCTGTCACCCGAAATAAATGAGACAATCCAATCCACCAGGTGTCACCTCTAGTGCTCACCTTGACGGCTGCCAATCCAGGCATCTTTAGGATGGTGATGATGACCTTGAGAACGGGTGACATGTCACAGGGGTTAGGCAGGTACAGCGGCAGACGGCGGAAGAAGTTGTCAAACTGAGTCAGGATGTTACTCCACGTGGCCGAACTCGTCTCCATGGTTACGTAGTCCATGTATGTTGACAGGTTCCTGACGACAGTCAGCATCTGCTGGTTCGTCAGACTCTTCATGTCGTTGACACCCTGGTGGCCAAGAAGAGAAACGTTCGTAGAAAATAGCGAGACAATTTGATATCTGTAAGCATTAGAGTTAGTAGATGTCTCATATTAGAGAAGGCCTTGTTACAAGGTAACAAACGTGAATCTTCCGTCCTGGGAGCTGGCCGCTGACAGCACCAGGTGGAGGGGTGTTTTATGAAACAAACTCAGGGCAGGGAAGAGCAGATGAGGAACTCTGCTGAAGACAGGACAGCTCGACGAAAGGAGCGCCTAGCCTCTATTCACCCACAGACAACTACAACGCTCTGCTGCTGGACCTACCCAAATATCACTTAACACGTCTCCATAAGCTACAGACAGGGCAGACCGCCTGGTTGTTCTCACACCTGTATCTTCACACATCACGCCAGTACTCAAACAACTATCACATCTGCTACATCCAAGAACACGCAACCCGTGTCTTTGGCAGCTTTATGACAAATGTTAGTTAGCAGTTACACCAGCATCGAAATCCATCGGCAGATGAGCATTTGGTGTAATTGGACCTATTATTTGGAATGAACTGCCACTGACGCTACGTGGTGCACTGTCACTGACACTGTTTATGTATCATCTGAAGACATATTTAGTTAAAAGAACATATGGAACATTACATTTTAATAAAATTTTGGGTGCCATTTAGATTTTAAAATTATTTATATTTTCTTAGCAATTAATTTCTCAATCTTTTAATTCAGATATATTAAAAATTATGTTTTATTGTTATTTATATATAATCTGTGAGTGCAGAAATTAACTCCCATTCCTTTTCTACAGTATTACAAACTTACTAGTATTCTCCTTTTCAACATTTATACTACAACATTGCATACTATTTATTTATTGTTAATACTACTACTACCATATATATATATATATATATATATATATATATATATATATATATATATATATATATATAATATATATATTATATATATTATTATTGTTCTTTTATTAAAAAAAAGTACAACTATTTTAACAATGTATCTGTAATGTTTCTGACAGACCAAAGCAGCCAGATTTATGATAATTCTGATTAGTTCAACAACAAACCTCCAGGAGGAGCAGCAGTGCAGACAAACAGTTCAGATCAGCGAAGTCAGCGAGCGATGCAACAATGGTCTTGAGAAAGTCGTCATCTGAAAATGAAGTAAGACAAAGTTTAGGAATATTGCAGACTTGTGTCCAACTATAATCAGTGTACACCTTTTAATTCAATGAAAACAAGCCATTATACATACTATATAAGATATGACCAACTTCAGCAATCTGTGAGGTCGACCTGTCATAAGATATCTGTAGCAACAAGAACAATTATTTGACAATTTCACAAAATTCTCTAATTAAATTGAGTCTCACAAATTTCTTCCCAACTGTGTTGTAAGCATTAACCACAACGTCACAATTGAAGACATCAAAAAATAGTTGCCATGGGCAACGAACAGATAGATAACTCAGGGGTAGAATTAATTTTGCTTTTGGCTTGAGGAACATTTTGGGGACACCAAGGTCAGTGGGGAGGACACCAAGGTCAGTGGGGAGGACACCAAGGTCAGTGGGGAGAACACCAAGGTCAGTGGGGAGGACACCAAGGCAAACATTTCTTTCAACAGCGAGAAGAGAGAGAGAGAGAGAGAGAGAGAGAGAGAGAGAGAGAGAGAGAGAGAGAGAGAGAGAGAGAGAGAGAGAGAGAGACAGTGAAAGAGAAAGAGAAAGAGAGGAGAGAAACACAGTGAAAGAGAGGAGAGAGACACATGGAGACAGGGAAAGAGGGGAGAGAGACACATGGAGACATGGAAAGAGAGGAGAGAGACACATGGAGACAGGGAAAGAGAGGAGAGAGACACATGGAGACAGGGAAAGAGAGGAGAGAGACACATGGAGACAGGGAAAGAGAGGAGAGAGACACATGGAGACAGGGAGATAGAGGAGAGAGACACATGGAGACAGGTAAAGAGAGGAGAGAGACACGTGGAGACAGGGAAAGAGAGGAGAGAGACACGTGGAGCAGGGAAAGAGAGGAGAGAGACACGTGGAGCAGGGAAAGAGAGGAGAGAGACACGTGGAGACAGGGAAAGAGAGGAGAGAGACACGTGGAGACAGGGAAAGAGAGGAGAGAGACACGTGGAGACAGGGAAAGAGAGGAGAGAGACACGTGGAGACAGGAAAGAGAGAGAGAGACACGTGGAGACAGGGAAAGAGAGGAGAGAGACACGTGGAGCAGGGAAAGAGAGGAGAGAGACACGTGGAGCAGGGAAAGAGAGGAGAGAGACACGTGGAGACAGGGAAAGAGAGGAGAGAGCACGTGGAGACAGGGAAAGAGAGGAGAGAGACACGTGGAGACAGGGAAAGAGAGGAGAGAGACACGTGGAGACAGGGAAAGAGAGGAGAGAGACACTTGGAGAGAGAGAGAGAGAGAGAGAGAGAGAGAGAGAGAGAGAGAGAGAGAGAGAGAGAGAGAGAGAGAGAGAGAGAGAGAGAGAGAGAGAGAGAGAGAGAGAGAGAGAGAGAGAGAGAGAGAGAGAGAGAGAGAGAGAGAGAGAGAGAGAGAGAGAGAGAGAGAGAGAGAGAGAGAGAGAGAGAGAGAGAGAGAGAGAGAGAGAGAGAGAGAGAGAGCAAACGAGCAAGCAAGTGAGTGAACAAGAGCCATCTGAAGTGAGAAACCACCTTGAATGGCATTGCAGGTCTTGGTTATCCTTTTTCTATAGGACTGATGCCGACTTGTAACCACCAACTTATCATATTGGCTGCAGAAACTAAAGTAAGTTCAATAAGGGGTAGGGTAAAGGGTGAGCTGACCTTCAAGCTCCATCTGGAAGATCTGCAGGAAGATGCCATTGGATGCGAGTTGGTGGAGCACGCACCGCAGGAACTGTCTCGCCACACTGACACTGTTGCCGGGGACGATCAGGCCACTTCTGTCAATGAGAAATTCACAAGAATTATTTAAATGTTTGTCATTAACGGTATTATGCAGAACAAACACAGATATTTTTATGTTTTGTTTTATTAAAACACACTGTTGTATGTTAAATTTATTATGCTATAATAACACACAGACTGATTTGTTTTATTAAAGCACACCTTTGTATGTTAAAAAGACAGAACATTTACATTTGTTTGTAAAACTGTACAGTTTTACTGCTTTTAAGTCAGTCACTAAGTCATGCTTCACACTGGTGAGAGGATGAACTAATGTCTTACATTTCTGCCTGCCATGGATAGGGACTGCTTCCAGCTATCCTGAAACAATAAAACACAAACATTTAATGTGTTAGACATTATGTCACTTTATAGAACACACTCCGATTCTTTGAAAGTCAGAATAACGCAGGGAAACAGGAAGAGAAACGAAAGTGCAGTTCAGTCAATTATGCAAACATTGTCTCATGACCACATGACCAAACTAAACAAAATATGTCTGCCAATGTACAGTGTAAGTAATACCCATATGGTGGTACTGCAGACTGCTGCAGATTATCACAAAGGTGCTACGATGAAAACAATATAAGCATTTTATACATAAGAACAATCTGAAAACAATATGACAGGTTGTTTTGACACAACAGGGAGCATACCATATTTGTTGACACGAATATTACAAGAGAAACTTTTTTTGGATGTAAAATAAATTTTTGTTATGACAAAGAGCATGCATTATTTCACCGCACCCACCTGGCGACACATTTCAGCATATCGGGCAACAGTGGCGCCGCCAGTGCTGGTTCACGGTAGATGAACGTTGACATACAGATGATGCCAAGGCTGATTGTGTCTTCATCATAGCGCTCCAGAACCGCATTACAATCTGGACACCGGTCAACTAATAGCTGCTCCCTTGTCTTCATCGTTGATAAGAGACGTTTCTGTGCCCCAACCAGTCCTGAGCTGGGGTGTTGCCCTTTGTTGAGGAACTCTGAGCGACGAGGGCGTCTGTTGGGGCAAGGGAGCATACATAAATTGTGACAAGTTTTATAGAAATAAAAAATCATGCATTACATTTAGGATTTAGTTTTTGCCTCACGTTTACTAGAAACATCATGTAATGACATATTTTGAAATTGATACATATCTCATAATTTCATGTGGTTATTAATTAGGAAAACTAATAGATAGGATTACTTTTTGTTGAAGTGACAGTTTGTATATATGTGTAGGTAGGACACTCTCCCCTATCATACTTCATGTTGAAATGACAGTTTCTACCCCAGTGCAAGTAGGACTCTCCCCATCACTACTTTGTACCCAAGTGATAGTTTCTACCTGAGTGCAGGTAGGACACTCTCGCCATGACTAAATTGCATCCAAGTGACAGTTTGTACCTGAGTGCAGGTAGGATGCTTTCCCCTACTATGTTTAAAATCCAAGTGACATTTTGTACCTGAGTGCAGGTAGGACACTCTCCCCTACTATATTTAATATCCAAGTGACATTTTGTACCTGAGTGCAGGTAGGATGCTTTCCCCTACTATATTTAATATCCAAGTGACATTTTGTACCTGAGTGCAGGTAGGACACTCTCCCCTACTATATTTAATATCCAAGTGACATTTTGTACCTGAGTGCAGGTAGGATGCTTTCCCCTACTATATTTAATATCCAAGTGACATTTTGTACCTGAGTGCAGGTAGGACACTCTCCCCTACTATATTTAATATCCAAGTGACATTTTGTACCTGAGTGCAGGTAGGACGCTCTCCCCTCCACACCCCAGGTCGGCCAACTCTGGGATTGCCTTCTGGATCTCCACTGTAGTCAGTCCCGTCTTGCGAGCCTTGCGTTGCCGATAGTTGGGCTTGATCTTGGGCGAATGTGTTGGGCTCGGACATGGTGTCTCTTCTATTTCACCTGTGGAAGGTACATCGATGAATAGGTGACAGATAGCAGCACACTGTCATGGATACAGTAACAATGTATGTACATATATTTTATATAACATAACATCCAATGCAATCAACAACACACAATAGAAATTAAATGGACCAGCAGATATTTTCAAAACCGGGATGTCTTTTTGATAAATATATATTTTAAAACTTGCGTATCCTGAACTGACACTGTCATCGCTAACTAACAGCTCATTTGAATGAAAAGTGCTTACTTTCAACGACTGAAGAATCTTTCTTTGCTTCATTCATCTTTTCTTCCTCTCCAATTGTCTTCTCATCTCCTTCAATCTTACTGTCTCGTTTGTCACCGATTTTCTCTTCTTCTGCTTCAACCGATTTCTCCCTCATCACCCCAGCCTCCTCAGCTGTGCCACCCCCATCAGTAGGGGTGTGTTCCGCCGTCATACTGGTCGTGTCTTCACTCTTGATACTCTTCTTCGGTGAGTCAAGTTCCTCAGCAGATTCCTGGACGTCTTCCAAAGATGGACTCCGCAAACTCTCAAAGTGTTTATCGAACGTCCCCACATCAATGATTCTCCCTGCCACCCCAGTGCTAAACACAGGTGGCAGCACTGGCATAATGGCGACAGAGCATGGCCTCGGTGCCTTTTCGATCGCTTCCTGTTTCTTCGTGCTGTGCTGTGAGCCAAACTCCTCCAGTTGTTCGGCAATTTTTAGGTCAACGGTGCTTTGCGGTGTCGGCGAAGTGACGAACTTCGACGAGGTTTCCTTGAGACTTTGGCTGTTCCAAGGCTTCTGGACAGACTTTTTACTAACTTCACCCATCATGTATTCCTCCACACTTTGTTCCAGAGTTCTCTGTAAAGTAGTCCAACCGAGGGAGTATAAATGTGTGAGTTAGTAAAACACTAAAGAAGCGAGGCCAACGTCTGCAGGTGTTTAGACCGTACAGCCAATTAATATACAGGTAGTTACATTAGTAAACAGTAATATTGTTAGATGGCTTCCAAAGATATAACCAAAGCAGGATTAGTTTACACTGCAAACTGGATAGATGTGGAACAATACAGCTAAACTGTACTAGAATGGTTTCATTAAAACCTACTGCATTTTCAATCTATTTAACTGTCATTAAATATGTAGCTTATCCAGTTTATGTATACTATATAAAACTATAGAACTTTTGATAGATCACAGATTTACCTGTCACATGTTTCAAGACATTCTCTCTCAATGGAAATCTAGCTAAATATTCAAAAATCTCATGAAAGCATATTAACTATTGTTGCTCTGGGTGCACACTTTTGTAATATGGTGTTAATTTATGTTAATGTTAGAGGGGAATCCATTATTAAGGTATTCTTAATCTTAACTTCTTATTGTGTGTGCATGTGCATGTGCATGCGTGCGTGCGTGCGTGCATGTGCATGTGCATGTGCATGTGCATGTGCATGTGCATGTGCATGTGCATGAATGTGTGCCTGCCTATATGTATGCGTTAACTGATGTTAATTTGTGTTAATCACTGTTAATTATCATGAACTTTTGTTAAACGCCCTCACCTGTCTTCCCAGAGACGTGTAGCTCAGTATCGGCTCTGTCTTCTGTTTCCGCAGCGGTCGTTGCAGTGGGCGACAGACACTGCTATCCGCAGTTTCCGGGAGGGAATCTCCAGCGGGTTTGTCCTCCCTGGTCCCAAGGGAGTGGACACTTCCCTGGTCGTACTCCGCTATCCTCTGGGGCTGTTCCGCAGGGGACACAATAGGGGTGGGAATACTATCCGCGGTTTTGATCGGTCGTGGCATGTCAGGGTTGCCTTCGTTGACCTTGACCTTCTTCTGGTACTGGGTGACCCCTCCGGTTGACTCAGTCGTCATGGAGACAGCGGATGTGTCGTCGCTGGTGTTGGTTGGACTCTCAGGGGGCGTCTCAGTCTCGGCGATGTTCTCAAGGTCAATGGCCGACACTGTGCTTGTGTCTACACCACAAATGACGGTGAATATGGCTCAGGTTGTAATAATAATAAAGTATTTATTAATAATAAAAAAATTACTTAAACTACCTACATTAGCATATCGAAGATTAATAGGAGACATGATAGAAGTCTACAAAATAATACACATTTATGACCACGAATCTGTACCAAATCTTTTCAGAAACAATGAAATGTCACAAAGAACAGGAAACAGGCGAATTCTCTAAAATTATTCACACAAAGAGCCAAACTAAACCTAAGAAAAATGTATTTCCAATTTGAATTAACGAACCATGGAATAGTCTCCCTGATAAAGTGGTAAGAACTAAATCCCTAGAATCATTCAAAACACGATTAGACAAATTCTGGTATACCCAGGATATTGTGCATGACTTTGAAGCACCGTTAAGTAGAACTAAGAATAGAACCGGAACACGTGATCTCATATTAATAGATTATGAAAGCGAAGAACTGATCACAGATGAACACAGGATCCTACCATCAGAACTATCCTAAGGTATTTTAAGGTAAGGTATAAAAGTATCTGTATGATGCTTGAGTGATCAAAACTGCTTGTGTGTTTTTTGACCACTCATTATGATACTATAAAATATTTAATGATAACAGTAATAAAGTATTTAATGATAAAAGTAATAATAAAAGGTGGGTGAGTGTGGGTGTAGTGGGTGGTGTGGTGGGTGAGGTGGATGGTGTAGTGGGTGGTGTGGTGGGTGGTGGGTGGGTGGTGTGGTGGGTGAGGTGGTGGGTGGTGTGGTGGGTGGTGTGGTGGGTGGTATGGGTGTGGTGGGTGAGGTGGTGGGTGGAGTGGTGGGTGGTGTGGTGGGTGAGGTGGTGGGTGGTGTAGTGGTGGTGTGGTGGGTGAGGTGGTGGGTGGTGTGGTGGGTGAGGTAGTGGGTGGTGTGGTGGGTGAGGTAGTGGGTGGTGTGGAGGGTGAGGTAGTGGGTGGTGTGGTGGGTGGTGTGGTGGGTGGTGTGGTGGGTGGGTGGTGGGGTGGTGTGGTGGGGTGGTGTGGTGGGTGAGGTGGTGGGGTGGTGTGGAGGGTGGGGTAGTGGGTGGTGTGGTGGGGT
This sequence comes from Ridgeia piscesae, assembly GCA_025642075.2. Taxonomy (NCBI): domain Eukaryota; kingdom Metazoa; phylum Annelida; class Polychaeta; order Sabellida; family Siboglinidae; genus Ridgeia; species Ridgeia piscesae. The sequence goes on from JAODUO010000718.1 coordinate 415,308, forward strand.
GGGTGGTGGGTGGGTGGTGGGTGGGTGGTGGGTGGGTGGTGGGTGAGGTGGTGGGTGGTGTGGTGGGTGAGGTGGTGGGTGGTGTGGAGGGTGATGTGGTGGGTGGTGTGGTGGGTGAGGTGGTGGTGGTGTGGTGGGTGAGGTGGTGGGTGGTGTGGTGGGGGGTGTGGTGGGTGGTGTGGTGGGTGAGGTGGTGGGTGGTGTGGTGGGTGAGGTGGTGGGTGGTGTGTGGGTGGTGTGGTGGGTGAGGTGGTGGGTGGTGTGGTGGGTGAGTGTGGTGGGTGGTGTGGTGGGTGAGGTGGTGGGTGGTGTGGTGGGTGAGGTGGTGGGTGGTGTGGTGGGTGAGGTGGTGGGTGGTGTGGTGGGTGGGTAGTGGGTGGTGTGGTGGGTGAGGTGGTGGGTGGGTGGAGGTGGTGGGTGGTGTGGGTGGGTGGTGTGGTGGGTGGTGTGGTGGGTGGGTGGTGGGTGGTGTGGTGGGTGGTGTGGTGGGTGAGTGGTGGTGGTGTGGTGTGAGGTGGGTGGTGTGGTGGGTGGGTGGGTGGTGTGGGTGGGGTGGTGGGTGGTGTGTGGGTGGTGTGGTGGGTGAGGTGGTGGGTGGTGTGGTGGGTGAGGTGGTGGGTGGTGTGGTGGGTGAGGTAGTGGGTGGTGTGGTGGGTGGTAGGTGGGTTGTGTGGTGGGTGAGGTGGTGGGTGGTGTGGTGGGGTGGTGTGGTGGGTGAGGTAGTGGGTGGTGTGGTGGGTGAGGTGGTGGGTGGTGTGGTGGGTGAGGTAGTGGGTGGTGTGGAGGGTGAGGTGGTGGGTGGTGTGGTGGGTGAGGTGGTGGGTGGGTGTGGTGGGTGGGTGGTGGGTGGTGTGGTGGGTGAGGTGGTGGGTGGTGTGGAGGGTGGGGTAGTGGGTGGTGTGGTGGGTGAGGTGGTGGGTGGTGTGGAGGGATGATGTGGTGGGTGGTGTGGAGGGTGGGGTAGTGGGTGGTGTGGTGGGTGAGGTGGTGGGTGGTGTGGTGGGTGAGGTGGTGCGGAGGGTGGGGTAGTGGGTGGTGTGGTGGGGTGGTGGGTGAGGTAGTGGGTGAGGTGGTGGATGGGGTGGAGTGGTAGTGGGTGGTGTGGTGGTTGGGTGGGTGGGGTGGTGGGTGGAATGGGTGTTGTGGGTGGGTGAACAGATAGATCACAGCGGGTGGGTCTCCAGCACTCCACCTTGCTGGCAGAATCCAGGCAAAATGTGAACATTTAGCTTAGCTTTCTTGGGTGGCCCTAATGTGCCCTTACAAACATTCAATCAAATACAAATGTCTTCTGTAGTGATATTACTCTAGATGTAGATGCAAAATTTGAGAACATTTATTGTGAAGCTTTGAAACATTGTACTAGTTTTGGGACCCTGGAGGAGCTGAGGGGGAGTTTAGAATGATTCAATCAAATTGGGATTTCTCGTGCACAGTGGCAGTACCACACATGTCTATGCAAGTTTAGAATGCAAATTGGGACACGTGTGACGTTCAGCAACATGGAATTGCAGTCATACCTCGGTGACGTGGCAGGACGGGAGTGTTTGGTCCGAAGATGTCATCCTGGTGTTTGCACTGGTGGATCTGAGCATCGACAGTGTTGATCATGATCCTCATCAGAGTCTGAACGATCCCGGAGGCTGGACTTGTGTTGTATTGATACTATGAATCCAGACAAACACAGTAAGACTCGTGAGACTGGTGCATTTCAACTCTACATCAGACGTGTGTTGGATATTATTAAATTTGATGATAAAGGTAAGTAATAACAATTAATCTTGGCATCATGTCCATAGTACATAAAGGCATATTTGGCAAACAATATAGTTACCGGTAGTCAAACATAATATATTTCAACATAATTAGTAAACTTTTAAATATAGAATATTAAGATAATAATAGTGTGTAAAAATCAGTACATTAAAAGGGAAACAATTTACGTGTACTTAAAATATTCTTTCTGATTTTAAACAGATCCCAATAAAAACTTAAATAACATAGAATCAAAATGTTTCTACAGTCATTCTAGAAGCATATGCCAAAATAAAAAAGTTGACTTTTAAGGCTGCCTTGGACGTTTTGGAAAGGTTTTGGATGTAATGATAGTTGGTAGACCACTCCATGCATTCGACAGCGTTTTGTTTTGGGTTTTTGCAACGACAAGACAGTTGCCCTCAGCAGAATGCAGAGGTCTGGCAATAATAATAATATTTCTAAAGCGCAATATCCAATTAGCTCAAAATGCTTTACAATAAAAATCAAGCTATTCAATGTATGTTATAAAAACTGTAAACAATTATGTTAAGATAAAAATGTAGAACAATAATATATAAAATTAGATAAATAACAAATATATAATTATTATCATATTTACATGCATAAATAAATAAATATATATACACTGACTATATATATATATATATATATATATATATATATGTGTGTGTGTGTGTGTGTGTGACCTGTTCTAACAAAATGAGTCACATGTCAGCAAACTTAATTTCAAGAAAACACTGTATAAACATTGCACGGCGATATTTAACGATTTTGACTTTTCGTCACCAAAGCACATTTTAATGTCTTTTCTATCAACTGTCAATGCATATTTGCCATTTATATTACTATTTAGTACATTTTACTACTACCTTTTTAGAAAGGCTACGTAACATTTCACGCATGTATTTCGTAAAACAAAACCGAAACATCGCACTTGTTCCGAGTCGCCTTCTTCAAGGTTACTCTTGCCGCATGGCGGACATGCTTGGTACTACGGGAAAGCCCAGCATGTTCACTGTCGGAATCTGCTAGAGGAAATTCCCAATGACATTAATTTTAGCCAATAGGAACGTTTAACTGAGAGACCTATCTGTAAAAACGTCACCAGTTGTCAGGCACAGCTGATAGCGGTCCCCTGATTGGCTGCGCACTCGCTAGCCGTAAACAAATAGAACCGATCGGATCGCCACAACGAAACACTGCTAAATACTCGGATTATGTTGCGATAACCATAATAAACAACTTTCAAGACATATCTTCGACAATAAGGGCGACTTGGGAGGGGGTTTAGAATACATCAAAAGGTGAAATAGAAGCAAAACAGCTGAATTAGGAATGACAACGCACGAATTATATACTTGTATATATATATATATATATATATATATATATATATATATATAATATATATATATATATATATATATATATATATATATATATAAAATAAAAATATATTATATATTATATATATACATATATATATATATATATATATATATATATATATATATATAATATATATATATATATATATATATATATATATATATATATTATATATATATATGATCATAAGAAAACAATACATACGCACAAAAGTAAGATATTTATTCAAAAGTCCTCAAATGTGATGGGGATATTTAAAATGTGTTTTTAGTGCCTTTCTAAATGCCGACAAACTTCTGCAGCACTTGACAGCAGTGGGCTGTGCATTCTTTTTCGGGTGCTGGCTGGTGATGCCGGGCCATACGTGTGTGGGGGAGTGTGGGTGTACCTGTTCTCAAATAGCGGACCAATAGTTAAACCATAATTTATTGTGAAATCTTAGCTTATACTTAAATATGTTTTTTTTTATGTTAAATGACATTCTAGACATGTTATATTTATTTATTTATTAGCTTAACACCATAATTTTTTTAATAGATAATATTTTTAAAGGACATTTTAATTTTAGATAGATAATTTACCATGTTAAAGTACATCTTAGAGATATTATTTATTTATTAAAAAAAAATTAATTTATCATTTTAAAGAACATAATATATATATATATATATATATATATATATGTGTGTGACGTGTTCTAATGAAATGAGTCGTATGTCCAAAAAAAAAATTATGGACATATCTCACACACAGCCAAAGTTATTGGACACTGAACATGCCTAGGGTAGAAAGTTTCAAACGGAGAAAAACGCATTTGAAGTTCGCGGTCACATAAGCACACAGTCGAGTACATTGTCGATCCAAAATCGGCCGTTTTGCTTCTATTACTCCATTTGATGCATTCGAAATAAACTCCCAAGGCATGTTCGCTGTAGAAGATATATCATGCTAACTGTTTACTGAAATTAGAGTATTTAGCAATGTTTTGTAGCAGCGACCCGATCAATTCCACGTTGTTTACGGCTAGCGATAGCGCACTGCGCCTACGTGCACAGCTCTAAGCCAATCAGGGGCCCGCTGTCAGCTCGTCACGGCATCTAGTGATGTTTGTTCACAGATAGGTCTCTCACATTAAGGGCTGCTATTGGGTTACACTGACGTGAGTGGGGATTTCTACTACAAGAATCCGAAAGAGGGCGTCCAGGGCTTTCCTGTAATACCAAATAAGTCCGCCATGTGTTGAGGGAAACCCCAAAGAATGTGACACGAAATTCATGCGTGAAATGTTACGTAGTGTGTCTAAAAAGGCTATGAAATGTACTAAATAATAATATAAATGAGAAATAAGCATTACCAATTGACAAAAAAGATGCCAAAGTATACTTTGGTGACAAAAAGTCAAAATCTTTGAAATTCATTGTTGCATGTTTATGCTGGGTTTTCTCGAAATCAAATTCGCTGACATATGACTCATTTCGTTAGAACACGTCACATATATATATATTATATATATATATATTATATATATATTTCATATTTTTTTCATAATTAATTTTATTGTATGTAGGCACTACTTGACTCAAACGTCAGAATACATTCCTATTTAACATGAATTGTGCTAGCATGTTGGAAATGGCAAATAAAACTTCATTATTATTATAACAATGACATATGGGGAGCGGTGATCGTGCGGTAGAACATCGGACTGTCAATCGAGGGGACAGTGATTCAATCCCACCTGCCGCTGTTTCGAAACGTAGGCAATTTCGTTCACGCCACATTTGCGTGTGTCTTTCAGAAGAGACACTAAAAGCCGATGGTCCCTTCTATCTGGTGTGTTTGCCAGGGGAAGTAAAAGATCCCACACAGGGGGTAAATGTGTAACCTGTAGTGGACTCACTAATTCTAGAGTAGGACAACTCCTGCGTTAGCCCAAGTTTGGGCTGTTTGGAGGAAACCACATAGAGTGATGAGGTAACGTGAACTATTGCACTGACCTTGTAGAGTATGACAAGGATGGCAGTGAACCAAGACTGTCTCGTATGGGGCTCAAGGTACCACAGGGTGTAGTTGGGGGGTTGGTAGTCACTGGCATATCTCTGGGGGGATGGGCAGTACTGTAGCAGCATCAGTGCCATTGGAAGGATGATGTTCCCAAGGTCAAAGTTCTTGTCCAGGACCTGCAGATAAGGTCATACAAAGGTCACACAAGTAAGGTCATACAAAGGGCATAGTTACATCACAACGTTCACGTTTTATGAAAAATAATGTCAAATTTTTATGACCTTCAGATAGGGTCACAAAATAAGGTCATATAAAGGTCACAGTTACATCACTAGGGTCAACGTTTTATGATGCAATATCACATGTCAAATTCTTCATATGTTCTTCATAAATTCAGCCAACGCAGTTTGCCTGATTTATATGAATGCATGAGAAATAATAATAAGATATGCAAAAAGGCACCTGAAATAGTAATAATTTTGCAACGCTTGATAATATTAATATTAATATGTAAGTAATTGCAAAGATGTATTCTATATCTTCCGAGGAACAACTGAATATTAAGACACATTACAATTAATGTAATGAAAATAAAGAGATTTGGATAATGTTGTGCCTCTAGAATAAAATCAAGTGATTTACTTACTTTTGGCAATCCCGACAAGTACGCATTGAAGACAGCGGAACATCTAAAAGAAGATGTAATTTATTATAATTCTTCCGGTAGCTGGCTGTAAGATGGAATAGAATATATTACAGGGAAAAACATGTACATGAAATAATGTCCCATCCAAACTTGCCATTATGTTGCCTATTATTCTGGATTGCTACACATTCATAGATTTATTTGATTAAACACTATGTGAACTAATTTTTTGGGGGATCTATTTTCTATGCTCTTGACAAGTAATGTGACAAATATGAAGTCTGTTGACTGTGAACTTGTGTCACTATGTTAAATATTAGTAGCTCTGACTTCAATGATGTCATCACCAGTCACAGGGTGTCACAACAAGCTGTGTCTATCACCAGTCACAGGGTGTCACAACAAGCTGTGTCACCAGTCACAGGGTGTCACAACAAGCTGTGTCAACAGTCACAGGGTGTCACCACATCAAGCTGTGTCACCAGTCACAGGGTGTCACAACAAGCTGTGTCACCAGTCACAGGGTGTCACAACAAGCTGTGTCACCTGTCACAGGGTGTCACAACAAGCTATGTCACCAGTCACAGGGTGTCACAACAAGCTATGTCACAAGTCACAGGGTGTCACAACAAGCTGTGTCACCAGTCACAGGGTGTCACAGCAAGCTGTGTAGAAAAAAGCACAATCAAACAATCTTATACAGGGTGGCAGAGAGGATTAAATTTGATGATCAGCACACTAGTTGTAGAGTGTATTGATTGGAATTAAAAAGATTCATTTCACACTATTATTAATCTTTATTACTGTTATCGTCTGAAGTACAGTGACAACACTTAATCTTCACATTATGAAAAGAATATTTAAAAGATCTCCATGCGATGATCAAGCATAACATATTTGACTAATACAAAATAAGGGTATTTTAAACCCAAACATAAACGACAACATCAATATAAAAAAAACAGGACACAAGCTGAACCTGTGAGTTTGATAAGACATACCCTGGTTAATGCATAACAATGTGATGAAAGTGACCTCACCTGAGTTGATAGGGAGGAACACTGAAGTCTTTCTTCGTCTTTGGTTGTACCCAAGTAACAGGTTGAGATGGCGAAGTACCAGATTCTACAAGAATAACACCTTCTGTAAACCACCTGAAGTGTGTCACACTAACCAGCAAATACAAACACTAACCATGTGAACATTTTCCCAAAATCTTCCTGTATGATCCTACATAAAATATTTTTGTAAAAAATTCACTTTGGAGCCATGAAAAAGGAAAAGGTAAGTTCTTATATTGTGCAGCTCAAAGCATTTTACACATTAGTTCCCTGGCAGACCTGTTCAATCAAATGCCATCTCAACTTCTCTGGGAAACATCCCGACACACTGCAATTAATGTGCGAAGGTTGCTTGAACAAATACCCACCACTGTCTATAAACAGGTACTCATTAAAACAGTTGAGTGAACTGGAGCAATGTATGGTAAAAAAACGTGCTTCACCGAGAAGACAGCCAGGTACTCATTTATACAGCTGAGTGAACTGGAACAATGTAGGGTGAAAAAACGTGCCCAAGGTTTTACCACCGCAGCACAGGATTCGAACCCGGGTTCTCTTAGTCGAGAGTCCGAAGCTCTACCCCTGGGTCATTGTGCTCTACAATGTGGGACGTAAAGGCACCAGTGAGGATGATAAGCACCCAGCAGTGTGAGCGTGGAAACTTCTATAAAAGGCCAACAATTTGAATGAGACCTCATGTGTAACTGTAACCACAAAAGATACAGACTAGTCAGATGAAAGAATGTTGCTGACTGCTGGAGACAAGAATTTGATGTAACTCATCATGCGAGGACACTGTCTCTGTCTCTGTCTCTGCCCCTGCCCCTGCCCCTGCCCCTGCCCCTGCCCCTGCCCCTGCCCCTGCCCCTGCCCCTGCCCCTGCCCCTGCCTCTGTCTCACCTGCATGCGACTTGTGTTCTTCTCCTTGTTCACGTTCTCCTGGTCACTGTGCTCCATGAACTGTGGACACAGACACAGAACATTACTTAGCAACAACACATCGGCATCCTTCAAAACTTAAATGGGGAACCTACGTGATCACTAGGGGGCGCTGATACATAACTCGAGCCGGTGACGTAATCGCACGCTTAATGCCCGCGTGCACTGTTTCATTCTTTTTCAGCTCATTTTTGAATTATTTTAGACTCCAACTGTTATTAATATAAGGCATATCTACTAAATATGTTAACTAATTCTGGAAATAATGAATAATAACATGGTAATGGCACGCTGGCGGTTTACAACACAATGTTTGTGTTGTATAATTTCAAGGTAGGTTCCCCGTTGTAAAACAACATTTTGTTTTAAACTTGATATTTTGGGGGGTGATTACTGTGGTATGGGAGGTAGTGGTGCTTGGATCACTTCAAAATCTGGGAGAAACGTAATCTGGGTTTATAAAAATAAAATTTAGGCTTATAGTATTATATTGTATAATACAGGCTACGGCATCATTATGTAAAATAACCACCCTTCAATATCATCATGAATTAAGTATGATCATCTTCTCGTCTCTATTTTAAACAAATTGTCACTTGACAGTAATGTGTTGTGATTCTTCCTTCCCCATTTTGCGATGCTATTTCTGCAGTGACATTGAACATGTAAGGTATAAAAGAGACATGGGGGTAATTACCTTCATGAGGAGGGTGACCAGTTGATGGACCATGTCTCTGTCCACTCCTTCTAGTTCCATTGCCCTCTGCAGTAGGGCGGTGAAATTGCTCTGGTCATCAGTGAACTCACGGAAACTGCCACCTGCCAATGACTTTCAGTCATCAAAGCTTTGTGGACATACTGCATTTCTCTTCAATATGCACAACTTAACGTCACATTCCTTGGTTATGATAATGATTATTGTCCATCATGAAACAGGGATACAATATATTAAGTGGTGCATCGTTACATTAGCAAAGTATCAGTATAGACTAGATATTAGAACATTCTCATTTTCATAAAGAACAGTAAACTAAATGAATGGAACAGATTCATCTGATTGTGTAGGTGCTAGTAGTGTTATGTTTAAAAATAAAATGGACGTATACCTCAAAAGGGTGGGATATACTTATAGATAGGATGGACTCCCAAAAAGCCAAATGGCTTCCTTGTCCACCTGCCATATGGAGGTGATTCTCTAGGTGGCAATCTTGTTCAATCTTGTTAAACCTCTCACTCATCAGCAAGTTACGTCTCAGCAGAGAATGTTATTTTTAATATGACACATATTTAATGGAATATTACACATATTATATAAACTGTTACTTAGATGTAATCAGAATATATCATAAGTTTGTAAATTACATCTCGCGGGTAATCACAAGGGAGACATTGATTGACAGCTGTACCTGGGAACATATAGCCTGTGAAGCCAGACAGACCAGCACATGATCCTCCACGGCGGAACTGTGGGGCCGACTGTTGACGATAGTAGTACTTCTCCTTGTCGACTGCAGGAGACAAACACACATATTTTATTAAATGTAGGGTTCAAGGCTCCAGGTTTTTGATCGACTGCAAGAATTTTCACTTATTTCGACTGGGTAGCATTTTAACGTACAAATAAATCCCATTAAATTATATGTTGCAAAGCCCCCATACAAAATTACAATAGATAACCACTGAAATTCATAAAGTCTTTCTAACAATGTTTTCTTTCAGATAATCAAGAAGATTAGCCTTTTAAAATAAAATAAATACAAAATAAATAAGAATGCACACAACATTCACAGGTATTTGTGTAGTATTTTGGTGTACCCCTGTGCCCTCTTTTCATCCTATGATATATAAAATGTTTTGAATGGATAATACTTCAACCAATGTAGACATTATTAATCGAGAATAAGTTCAGTGCGACAACAACAGAAAACCACACATTCTTTAAATTAATAATATTTTTATTTTACACCAACAAACAAAACATTATCTGAATAAAAATAAAATTAAATTAAAAATAAACAATTAGAAAAGTACTTAGAAATAAGTACTTGTATCAGTTTGTGGTACCTTTGGCATGTGGCTCTGGGGGTTTGGCATGGTTGAGCAGATGCATTGGTACGGAGGAGGCACGCCGGTACGGGTACTTGCCGATGAAACTGAAGCGCACGGATCGCACGCTGTCAGTGCGAGCCAGCGCAAAGCGTGCGCGATTCAACTTCCTGAGGAAGTGTTCACTCTTGTTGTCACTGCTCTGTAGGTCTAGGAACATAAACAAGTTCAACTGTCACTGCTCTGTAGGTCTAGGAACATAAACAAGTTCACTTAAATCATTCTCATCCTTAATACTGCTGTAGAAAAGGTAAAACATCTCAGGTGGTTTCCTCCAAACAGCCCAAACTTGGGCTAGTGCAGGATTGTCCTTCTCTAGAATTAGTGAGTCCACTACAGGTTACACATTTACCCCCTGTGTGGGATCTTTTACTTCCCCTGGCATAGACATCAGATAGAAGGGACCACCGGCTTTTAGTGTCTCTTCCGAAAGACACAGGCAAATGTGGGGTGAATGAAATTGCCTAAGTTTCGAAACGGCGGTAGGTGGGATTGAACCACTATCCCCTCGATTGACAGTCCGGCGCTCTACAACATGACCACCGCTCCCCACTAATTAGTATTATATAATGCAGTAACTAATCCATATGACGTTCCGCTTCATGCCCAGGCAGACGTATTTATCCAAATACCATCTCACTTTTCTGGAAAGTATTCAGTCCGGCTGTATTTATTATGCCAAGACAATTCCTACACACCAGTATCCAGGGTTTGTGTAAACATCTGCATGTCAGTAATACATAGTGAATGTATAGTTGCAATGGTGACTACATCCCATATCTTTGCACTCTAATAACAAACCCACAGATGTATTAATTTTACTCTGAATACTAAAATGATAACTGGCCAATTGTTCACTTAGTTTCACAGGGTAATTCTATTCCAGGTAGGCCTAAAAATAAGTCTAGTCCCCAGATAATTATAAATATTGTTGTCTAATTACACAAATGTAACTAACTTAAACATTTTCCACAAATACACACCAGGTGATTCCAGTTCTACTCACCAGTTAGCGCTGTAGTGTCGGCTGTTTTCTCGATGTTGAGCTGCGCCTCAAGACAGAGCGTGTCGAAACGATTGAAGAAGAACTCCCAACTGAAGATCTCAGCATCCTTGAGGATCACTGACAGAAGGAAGAGGCGCTGGAGGATCATTGTACGATCCTGGATCACTGAATCGAATTGGAACTCCAGGCAGCAACGGATACACTAAAACACATGGATCATTGGAAATTTGCAGATCACTGGATATGTGTGGATCATTCATTACACACGCATGGATCATTGGAAATGTGCAGATCACTGGATATGTGTGGATCATTCATTACACACACATGGATCATTGGAAATTTGCAGATCACTGATATGTGTGGATCATTCATTACACACGCATGGATCATTGGAAATTTGCAGATATTTGGATGTGTGGATCATTACACACACGTAGATCATTGGAAATTTGCAGATCATTACATATGTGTGGATCATTAAACACTACATATGTGTGGATCATTGAAAATGTAAGGATCATTGCAAACACACATAGATCATTGTGAAGAAGCTGCTCACTTTAAACATATGGGTAATTTAAATGTGCTGATCATTGTAAATGTGCAGATCATTACAAACACTTGGATGACTGTGAAGATGCTGATCATTTTAAACATATGGATCATAGCAAATGTGCAGACCACTGTAAACGTGCAAATCACCATAAATGTATGATTATTATTAAACATGCAATCCCCGCAAACGAGTTGTTGCAAACACATGGGCTGTGGCAAACACATCCATTTCACGGATGCAGATCACCATAAACAAACAAATAACTGCAAATATATGGATCTGTACATGCACCCAGATCATTGTAATCAACACACTGAACACAGCAAACACATGGGCAAGATTTTCGATCAATTTTATTTTGACAACATTGTTTGGGCATGTACTATGTTCGTCGTGCGATGTACCCTCCCAATCCTGTCCCGCCTTCATTGATACAAGTGTAACAGCTTTCAGAGGTCAACCACGTACAACCGACACTACTGACATCGCTAGGCCCTGACCTGCGACACATCAGACGTACGATACGGTGCTCCACTGACATCGACGTTCTACAAGCACTCGACCGTGAACAGTGGCGACATTTAGAGAGAGAGAGAGAGAGATCTCTACTGTTTATCAACTTTTAGCATATTTTAATTTATGGTCTTCAAAGCTATAGATTTAACAAGGTTATGAACGCACTGGACATTTTATAATACAACATTTATTTTTTATATTATTATTAATACTATATAATTTATTTATTATTTACTTAATTATTTATTTATTCCTGTATTTCCTTATTTATTTTATTCAACCCAGCGGTCGGGATATGGAATGCACAAACGAAACAGACTTGATATAATTATTCAAGTCAGCAACGCAAAGCACAAATAGTAGTAGCAGCAGCAGCAGCAGCAGCAGCAGCAGCAGCAGCAGCAGCAGCAGCAGCAGCAGCAGCAGCAGCAGCAGCAGCAGCAGCAGCAGCAGCAGCAGCAGCAGCAGCAGCAGCAGCAGCAGCAGCAGCAGCAGCAGCAGCCAGCAGCAGCAGCAGCAGCAGCAGCAGCAGCAGCAGCAGCAGCAGCAGCAGCAGCAGCAGCAGCAGCAGCAGCAGCAGCAGCAGCAGCAGCAGCAGCAGCTAGCAGCTAGCAGCAGCAGCAGCAGTAGCAGTAGCAGCAGTGCAGCAGTAGCAGTAGCAGTAGCAGTAGCAGTAGCGGGGTAGCAGCAGCAGCAGCAGCAGCAGCAGTAGTAGTAGTAGTAGTAGCAGCAGCAGCAGCAGCAGCAGCAGCAGCAGCAGCAGCAGCAGCAGTAGCAGCAGCTAGCAGCAGCAGCAGCAGCAGCTAGTAGTAGTAGTAGTTTTCTACCCACCTCGACGGCCGACTGTTTGATGGTCTGCAGGTAGAGGTCAGTTCGCTGAGACACGGCCGTGTTGAGGTCATTGGCTGAGCCAATCAGACTGCAGTATGCGTGGGCAAGGGTCGTCATGATGAGCTGGTTCCGACAGACCATGGCCGGGGTGATAAGTCGCGCCAGCACAGTCACCCTCTCTACTGCAAGGGAAAGCACCAGTATGTCTCATGATCCCTGTACTTACACTGTACTGTAGCAAATTGAGAAATTGAATTCTGTGGTTTTGGGGGTCATGGCTGAGCTTTGAAAGTTCCTTCCAGCGCCTACGTTGAAATAACTGCAGTCATTTTAGATTTATCGCTAAAAAGTGAAGGGAAACTTACAAATTTATATCTTAAGAAATTTGATTTTTAATTGTCTATCGTCTGTTGATAACCTAATGAGTATGTAAAACATACCTAACAGGTGCGTAAGACATATCCAATGAGTGTGTAAGACACACCCAACAAGTGTGTAAGACATATCCAAAGAATGTGTAAGACATACACACATCTAACAAGTGTGTAAGACACACCCAACCAGTGTGTAAGATACTTCTCAGCTAGTAAGACATACCAACCAGTGTGTAACTCATCCAGTAAGTGTGTAATACATACCCAGGGGCCAATATAAACAAGTTAAATGAACATGTGGCCACTCACCTGCTGCGAACCTTTCTTTCCAGTCTTCACTACCGAAGTCGTTGTCGATGAGCTTCCAGAAGATGTCAGCACCAGAGGGCAGTGTGATGCAGTGGAGCAGGAGCGGCACACACTCTGTCGTGATGTGGGAATGTTCTGCCTGGAGCAGCTTCCACAGACTGCAACAACAACAACACAGTAGCCTGGAGCAGCTTCAACAGACTGCAACAACAACAACATAGTAGTCTGGAGCAGCTTCAACAAACTACAACAACAACAACAACATAGTAGTCTGGAGCAGTTTCCACAGACTGCAACAACAACAACATAGTACCTGGAGCAGTTTCCACAGACTGCAACAACAACAACATAGTAGCCTGGAGCAGTTTCCACAGACTGCAACAACAACAACATAGTAGCCTGGAGCAGCTTCTACAGACTGCAACAACAATAACATAGTAGCCTGGAGCAGCTTCCACAGACTGCAACAACAACAACATAGTAGCCAGGAGCAGCTTCTACAGACTACAACAACAACAACAACAAAGTACCATGGAGCAGCTTCCAGACTGCAACAACGACATAGTAGCCCGGAGCAGCTTCCAGACTGCAACAACAACAACATAGTAGCCTGGAGCAGCTTCAACAGACTGAAACAACAACAACATAGTAGTCTGGAGCAGTTTCCAAAGACTGCAACAACAACAACATAGTAGCCTGGAGCAGCTTCAACAGACTGCAACAACAACAACATAGTAGTCGGGAGCAGTTTCCAAAGACTGCAACAACAACAACATAGTAGCCTGGAGCAGCTTCCACAGACTGCAACAACAATAACATAGTAGCCTGGAGCAGCTTCCACAGACTGCAACAACAATAACATAGTAGCCTGGAGCAGCTTCTACAGACTGCAACAACAATAACATAGTAGCCTGGAGCAGCTTCCACAGACTGCAACAACAACATAGTAGCCTGGAGCAGCTTCTACAGACTGCAACAACAACAAATAGTCCTGGAGCAGCTTCCACAGACTGCAACAACAACAACATAGTAGCCTGGAGCAGCTTCTACAGACAAAAACCCCTAGTAGCCTGGAGAGTTCCACAGACTGCAAACAACAACAAGTAGCCTGACACTAAGACTGCAACAACAACAACATAGTCCCGGGCTTCTACAGATCAACAACAACAACATAGTACCCTCTTCCACAGACTGCCCAAAAACAACAAGCCTGGACAGTTTAATGCAACAACAACAACATAGTCCTGGAGCAGCTTCCACAGACTGCCAACAACAATAGCCTGGAGCAGCTTCTACAGACTGCAACAACAACATAGTACCCTGGAGCAGCTTCCACAGACTGCAACAACAACAACATAGTAGCCTGGAGCAGCTTCTACAGACTGCAACAACAACAACATAGTAGCCTGGAGTAGCTTCCACAGACTGCAACAACAACAACAACATAGTAGCCTGGAGCAGCTTCCACAGACTGCAACAACAACAATATCATAACCTGGAGCAGATTCCAGACTTCAACAACAACACAATAGTCTGGGTAAACTTCCACAGACTGCGACAACAACATAGTAGCCTGGAACAGCTTCTACAGACAACATAGCAGGCTGGAGCAGTTTTCACAGACTGAAACAACAACACAGCTGCCTGAACTAAACATTCTAATGTCTAAAGCTAACAAGCATGGAATCTGACTTCATTCCGAGTATAATATCCTTAATTCTGACCAATTTTTTTTTTATCTCACTTACGTCCCCTCTCTCGGAACTAACTCATGTTTTCTGTGGCACAATATCGAACAGTCAGACTGGACTGTTGTTTGAAACAATACCAGGTTCAAATCATGTTGGGCAACGTTGCCCATCCTACATTGCCTGTGTTTTGGAAGAGACCATAATGCATTGTTCTTTTCCATAGTTTTGTTCAACGCTATGGGAAGTAAAACATTCCATGTTGGTGTAAATGTGTAACATGTACACTTTAGTGAACTACAGGAGTAAAACAATGTCATTACACGAGGACTACAACAGAACAAATCTGTACATATTACTGAAACAAACTCTGACCCAATTGTTGCACTTTAAAATGGAACAGATATACACAGCAGTCCCCCAGATGTTTGGTACACATCTTTCAAAATACTGTGAACATTTCATGCACATAAAATCCACCAAGAAACGTCCGTGATCTATAAGTAAAGTAAAGGTAAGTGCTTATATAACGCAGTATCCAATCCGTAGGATTTCTCAAAGTGCTTTACACTTTACCTGTTCAATTGAACATCATCTAGGCTTCTCAGGGAAGTATCCAGCCACACGGCAATTGATACTCGAAGACTATTTGTACACACTTATCAACCACAGTCTATAGACAGGTACTCATTCATACAGCTGAGTGAACTGGAGCAATGTAGAGTGAAAACATGTGCACGAGGTTTGACATGGCAACACAGGATTCTAACCTAGGTTCTCTTAGTGGAGGGTCCAAAGCTCTACCCTCATTGATCCAATGCTCTACTACACAGTAACTGTTACAAGTGAGACATGCGAACACAGAAGGCAAGTCTCACTTGGGAATGAGGAGTCTCCGCAGACAGTACTTGAGGAAGTCTGCGTTGTCGGTGATGGCGTCGTTGAGACACTCGCCATGGAGACTGAGCAGACGCAGACACGTCAACAAATGGAACAGGACGTCAGTGTCAAACTCACACCCCTAGGTCCTGCAACAACAACTCACACTCCAGGTCCTGCAACAACAACTCACACTCCAGGTCTTGCAACAATTCACACTCCAGGTCTGCAACAACAACTCACACTCCAGGTGCTGCAACAACAATCTCACACTCCAGGTCCTGCAGCAACAACTCACACTCCAGGTCTGCAACAACAACTCACACTCCAGGTCCTGCAGCAACAACTCACACTCCAGGTCTGCAACAACAACTCACACTCCAGGTCCTGCAACAACCCAACTCACACTCCAGGTCTGCAACAACAACTCACACTCCAGGTCCTGCAGCAACAACTCACACTCCAGGTCTGCAACAACAACTCACACTCTAGGTCCTACAACAACTCACACACCAGGTCCTGCAACAACTCACACTCCAGGTCTACAACAACAACTCACACTCTAGGTCCTGCAACAACAACTCACACTCCAGGTCCTGCAACAACTCACACTCCAGGTCTACAACAACAACTCACACTCTAGGTCTGCAACAACAACTCACACTCCAGGTCCTACAACAACAACTCACACTCCAGGTCTGCAACAACAACTCACACTCTAGGTCCTACAACAACAACTCACACACCAGGTCCTGCAACAACTCACACTCCAGGTCTACAACAACAACTCACACTCTAGGTCCTGCAACAACAACTCACACTCCAGGTGCTGCAACAACAACTCATACTCCATGTCTGCAACAACAACTCACACTCCATGTTCCACAATAACAACAATGCCCACTGTGGTCTTGCAAGTCACACTCTAGCTCCTTAACATTAACAACCCACACAAGAGGTCCTATAAATAACAATTTAAGTAGGATGTATGATGTATGTACCAAACTCACTCCAGGTCTAATAACAACAACAGCAATAATCTAAATTAACACGACAGCAAACAAACACAGCTTACAAACTATGTTACAGCAGAAATCTATAGACTAAATATATTTTGAAAACATTACACAAAGACTACCTATGATCAAATTTGTTTGCCAATTTGCAACAGTGGATATATGATTGATGTTTTCAACCAGATAAAAGGCAAAAACAACCCGAAAGTGAAAGTCTGACCTTGAGCAGCTCATGCAAAAGTTGAAGGTGAAGAGGGAAGTGTTCCAGGTTAAAGGTCGTGTCAGCTTCGACCTCTTCCTCCAGTGACTGTGACGTGACCCCAAGATGCTCCGCTTGTTTCTCTGTCACACATCAAATAATGTCCCATGTATATTTCTGCTTTCAATTTGTTTGTTTTTCAAACACATTTTTGTCATATTCCGAAAAGTGACCTAGCTACAATATGATTATTTCTGTTTTGTGGCATTTCTGAGTTTTGAGGCAAGGCATGAAAGATAACAGACATATTCAAACAATAAAAAGACAATTTGTCTTTAACTACAGGAGAAACATTAGCCACATCTACGAGATGTTTCCAATCCAGGGTACTCACCTACGTGGCGATCAAATGTGGTGCTAAACAGCCGCTACTGATTTAAATCAGGTTAAATATTTTGCTTCGTGTACATCCTAAATGAATTCCCCCGAGGGGTAATAAAGTACTATTATATTGTGTTGTGTTGTGTTGTTGTATGCGACATAGATTTCACCCGGGATAAAATAGCCCACATTAACCCATCTAAAAACTTGCAACAATTCCTTTGATTTGTGACACAAACAGATTGGTAGACTGCCACAGTGCTCTCTTGTCAAAACTCTGCACTTAGAACCCTATTTCTATGTTTGGGTGTGGGCATATTTGGACCCCATTTCTCTTGTAGGAACCCCCTTGTTTCACACCCATGGGGGTCCATTATTTATAAACCCAATGTGCACACAGGTTTAAGTTGGGATAAAACCCACCCTGCTGTTGGCTGAAAGTGCGATGCTGGTTCTGCAATTCGTCAACAGAGGGCAGCTCCTTCCTCGGCAACTCCAGCTTGTCTTTCGGCACGATGAACGTGACAAGATCGGCAGAGAGCTGGTACCAGAGAGCTCGCATGTCGCACGGCGTGCATGCAGAAATGTCGTCGTCGCACGAGCACGTGTGTTCACCCTCCCACGGGGCGACTAACATCTGGGTGAGAAGGGAGAGGACTTCCTTACATCGCTCATTTGACACCCCTAGGTGGTAGGTCAGGTCCTGCAGCTCAATCTAGAAACAAACATACAGCGTAACATTTACTTCAGTATGGCTATAAACATGATAATCTTGCAGCAACATCTAGAAACAAACATGCAGTGTAATATTTACGTACGTATGGCAATAAATGTGGTAATCTTGCAGCAACATCTAGAAACAAACATGCAGTGTAATATTTACTCCAGTATGGCAATAAAAGTGGTAATCTTGCAGCAACATCTAGAAACAAACATGCAGTGTAATATTTACTCCAGTATGGCAATAAAAGTGGTAATCTTGCAGTAACATCTAGAAACAAACTTGCAGTGTAATATTTACTCCAGTATGGCAATAAACGTGGTAATCTTGCAGCAACATCTAGAAACAAACATGCAGTGTAATATTTACTCCTGTATGGCAATAAACATGGTAATCTTGCAGCAACATCTAGAAACAAATATGCAGTGTAATATTTACTTCCGTATGGCAATAAATGTGGTAATCTTGCAGCAACATCTAGAAACAAACATGCAGTGTAATATTTACTCCTGTATGGCAATAAACATGGTAATCTTGCAGCAACATCTAGAAACAAACATGCAGTGTAATATTTACTCATGTATGGCAATAAACGAGGTAATCTTGCAGCAACATCTAGAAACAAACATGCAGTGTAATATTTACTCCTGTATGGCAATAAACATGGTAATCTTGCAGCAACATCTAGAAACAAACATGCTCTGCAACAATTACTACATATTGCAGCCACATCTAGAAATAACCTTGTGGTGTAACATTTACTTGATGTTCAAAATAAATTCATTTGAAAAAATGGATGTGTTTGTAAATAGATGTAACAGTTCAAATTCAGCAGGGTCAGCTCAAAGTGTCAATGCCCAGAAAAACTAATATGGACAACTACATTTTGTTCTATTTTTTCAGATTCATTATGATGGAACCTACTAAAAAATCTATAAAATATCACAATATGTCTCATAACTGAATAAAGAAGGCATCAATTTATAAATTCTCAGAAGGATAAAATATAAACCATATTGTACTGTCTGCACTAACAGACAAACCGGCAGCCATGTTGCTTTATCATCTACACTGGCAGAAATAATAGTACAAATACTGGGCTTTATGTATGTGTTTTGCTAATTTGTAAAATAATTGTAAAAGTACAAGTAAAACATAAGAACACGTATATATTGCAGTGGTTTGGTCATGTGATCAGATGGAAGAGGAGGAACTGATGGGTCCAGAAAGAGGAAGACCAGCAAAGTCATGGGATTGACAATGTCAAAGAATGGATTGGGCTCAGCTGCAATCTACTTATCAAAACAAATGAGGATATGGAAGTGTGGAAAACCTGTGTGTCAAGACATATTATTCAGTTGGCACTACGGCCCTCAAGTCATGTGACATAGAGAGATAGATTCATGTTTTATTTGTACTTTCATTATATTTAGTTCTTATAATTTTTAACTATTATTGTCATCACTACCGAGTGCTCCTTTAGATTTTAGTGTCTAAATAAAGTTTGTTATTTATTATTATTATTACACATATGTGATTTGCTAATTTAAGCTACTGTACAATGTGCTGGTGTAAAAAGAATGCGAGATGCAAATGGAATATGAATAACTAGCAAAGTGTGCAGTTGCCCAAAAAAGTGGAGGGAAAAAGGAGGTGAAGAAGAACGAGAATGTGATGGGGGGACTGCATTAGAAGAGATCTGGAAGGAGTGGGAGCAGAATGGAGAACAACTACAACACATAGAAGGAATTGGAGACTGTTGATAGAGAACGCAGTGAGAGAAAAGTGAGGAGAAAAAAGATGACGAAACGATGACAGTAACCATGGCCAACCTCACCCCTGACGACAGGGACAGCAAGCTATTAAGCGAGGTTGTCTACAGTTCAGTAAACAAACATCTCACCTGTCTAAGAAGGTCAAGGTCCTTTTCCCCCTCCCTCTCTCCCGTCTAAACAAACATCTCACCTGTCTAAGAAGGTCATGGTCGTCCAGTAATCAAACATATCACCTGTCTAAGAAGGTCGAGGTCCTTCTCCCCCTCTCTCTCTCTCTCCCGTCTAAACAAACATCTCACCTGTCTAAGACGGTCAAGGTCGTCCAGTAAACAAACATCTCACCTGTCTAAGAAGGTCAAGGTCCTTCTCCCCCCCTTCCAGTAAACAAACATCTCACCTGTCTAAGAAGGTCAAGGTCGTCCAGTAAACAAACATCTCACCTGTCTAAGAAGGTCAAGGTCATCCAGTAAACAAACATCTCACCTGTCTAAGAAGGTCAAGGTCGTCCAGTAAACAAACATCTCACCTGTCTAAGAAGGTCAAGGTCGTCCAGTAAACAAACATCTCACCTGTCTAAGAAGTAGGTCAAGCATCATGATGAAGCATGTGACATTGAGCACCTCCATCTCCTCCTCCCCCTCCCTCTCTCCCGTCTTCTCCTCTCCATGCTCTTCGCTCTTGTGCGTGTCAAAAGTGAAGATGTTCTCAACGGGGTCAGAGGTCGTGTGGCCGAGAGGTGACTCAAAGAGGTAGTCATCGACCTTGACATCGGAGGGTGCGGAAGACTGGAGATGGATGTCCTTGTGGTCGCCGGGGATGGGGGGAGAACTGAGGGAGCGCAGCCCCACGTGGAACATGTCGAGGAGGAGGGGAAGGGGGATGAGGATCTCCAGAAAAGGTGAGGATCTGCAAGGGAAACGGAGGGTCAAGGTTTATCTACGCTTTTATGGAATTTTACCCAAACCAGGAGGAATCGCTTGTTTAAACATGTGTGATGGTGAATACCAGGTATAATGGAATTTTCTGATAAATTGAGGTATTGTGTCTTTGTTATACAGGGGAAAACACTGCATAAAATGCAAAGAAAAAGAGAATTCAAATATCTTTACAGCCTGTACTAGTTTTTATTTTCTATAAATCTGAAATATGGTAATTGACCATTTTCCTATACATAAAATTAGAAATAATCTTTATCGATATAACACTCAAAAAATGTCAACGGTAGTTAAAACAGATTGCATTTTTGTTGCCAGATAGTGGCATAGTAGATATCAGCTACTAATCATATATGCATGACGGCAGCACCATCATAACATAAATGCCATAGTATAAGGCCTTAACCGGTGGCCAGATAAAATTCAATTTTTAAGGTTGTTGACGAGTTTTGCGCGATTTATACCAGGTTTTCTCATGCAGCATCACATATGTAGTTCTGGAAGACTATTGTAATTTATAAAGAACAAATTCCCATTACACAACATCCATAAAGGAGTTTTTTTATCAGAACATGATGTAACTATTTTCAGCCAATCAGAGCCAACTGTTCTGTGCTCTGTGCATGCCCACAGTCTCGCTTAACCAACTGGTGGTCGGCGGTGGAACTATGCTGAGAAGACGGTCTGGTGACTTTGCTGGCTTTTGCATATTATCCGACAAACAATGCTGCCACCTCCTGATACTAGTTAATCCTGCCATAATTCTTATTTTATAAACAACTGCAACTTTGTATTTCTATTTATTTTGTGTTAGTATAAGTTTAGTTTTGAATAGCTTTTATCTGATAAAAAATATCGTTATTTAATTTGTTATTTCAAATTCGGTCTGAGAACCAATCAGCGTCTCTACCCTAAGTAAGGCAGCCCTGGCAGTTACAACTGCAGCCCATTAATTCCCCAGGCTGAGTTGAGGGGCTTAAAAGTGATGCCACCTCACAGAGCCTGAGTAACCGAGGTTAGCCTACACAGAGTGGCTGTGCATGTTGTGACGAAACAATGCATTTTAATAAAAAAAATATAGGAATATCACATCGGCAACACCTATTTCATGTTTTGTTACTATTTTCTGTGGTTTTGTAGTCAAGTTTTCATTAAACATTTCACTAACATGTTTTCATTAAAAAAGA
Source organism: Ridgeia piscesae (assembly GCA_025642075.2). Lineage (NCBI taxonomy): Eukaryota > Metazoa > Annelida > Polychaeta > Sabellida > Siboglinidae > Ridgeia > Ridgeia piscesae. The sequence goes on from JAODUO010000718.1 coordinate 437,608, forward strand.
TGAAACATAATATTTATTTCTTATTCCCCAAACAAAGCGGTTTTTTTTCTGAAATGCTACACTCGATTTTACTAGGCTCAGTCGTCAACAACAGGTGAGACATGTGATGAGATAATGAATTAATAAGATGACATCATGAAAACTATTATGTTAAACAAATAGTGAAATATCAGTGGTACCATAGTGAAATATATGATAACTAAGAATGTGGAAATTGTGAACAAAGACATATCAATAAGATCAACTTTCACTCAAGCATATATGGTCAATAGGTTGACAGATGGTACAATCTGTACACACTGGCTGATAGGCACATGCAAACTAACATGCAAGAACACGTACACATACAAGTACACACACACACACACACACACACAAACACACACAAACACACTCACAAACACACACACCACACACACAAACACACAAACACACACTCACACACACTCACACACTCACACACTCACACACACTCACACACTCACACACCCACCCACACATACACCCATACACACACACTCACCCACCCACCATCCACCCACCCACCCACCCACTCACACCCACCCACCCACACTCACACCCACCCATCCACACTCACACCCACCCACCACACACACACACTCACCCACCCACTCACACACATTCACTCACACATACCCACACTCACACACACCCACCCACACACTCATCCACCCACCCACCCACTCACTCACACACCCACCCACCCACACACACACACACCCGCATGCACACACCTGCAGCCAGGAGAGGTTCTGTTCCTGCACTGGTGCGGTCGTGTTCTCGAACCTCTCTGCTATGAAGTGGTACATCCGTTGGACATCAAACGGCAGTGGACTCATGTCTATGTCAAACACTTTGCTGCAACACAAGGGGACATCTCAAGGACACTGCAGCAACATCTGGGCCCACATCTGGTCAGACATGTTTAGCAGTCTGTATGTTACAGTAATAATAAGGCAGTGGTAATTATATATATCACTAAATGACCTGACGATTGTCCGAATCATGTCACCAGTATCAGAATGAGCTCACCAGTGTCCAAGTGACTTCACCAGTATCTGAATGAACTCACCAGTGTCCAAGTGACCTCACCAGTATCCAATTGAACTCACCAGTGTCTGAGTGACTTCACCAGTATCCAATTGAACTCACCAGTGTCCGAGTGACTTCACCAGTCTCCGAATGATCTCACCAGTGTCCGAGAGACCTCACCAGTATCTGAATGAACTCACCAGTATCTGAGTGACCTCACCAGTATCTGAATGAACTCACCAGTGTCTGAGTGACCTCACCAGTATCCAATTGAACTCACCAGTGACTGAGTGACTTCACCAGTCTCCAAATGAACTCACCAGTGTCTGAGTGACCTCACCAGTGTTCTAAATGAACTCACCAGTGTCCGAGTGACCTCACCAGTATCTGAATGAACTCACCAGTGTCTGAGTGACCTCACCAGTATCTGAATGAACTCACCAGTGTCCGAGTGACCTCACCAGTGTCCAAGACTGAACTCACCAGAGCAGGACTTTGAGTTCCCCTCTCTCTTCTTCTGGTACCTCTGTCCGGATTGCCTCCAGCCAGAATGGGATCACGTAGTCCCACACCTACAACAAGCACACAGACCACACATGGGCAGACCGTGACATGGGGACAGACCATGACATGGGCACAGATCACAACATGGGCACAGACCACAACATGGCATCGGACACTGTAACAGGTAAACATGAGGACAAACCACAATCACTTAACAATGGGAAAGACCACAATCAGTCAACATGGGGACAGACCAAAATAACTCAACATAGGGACAGACCACACTAACTCAACATGGGGACACAGCACAATCACCTCAACATGGGGACACACCACAACCAATCAACACGGGGACAAACCACAATCTGTGTTAACATTCACATTTGCCTAAATTAATTCCTTATTCCAAATAACACAATTATATCCAGTAGTTTTATGGCTGAACCTATGAAGAAATAAGACCCATTTACAACAAGGATGCCACTTTTCTTGATGATAATTTAAAACGTTATCCCTTCTTTATTAGCACCTGTTGTGGACTCACCTCAAATGTGACAATGTCGTATGGAATGAGGCAGCAGAGGCGATTCAGACCTTCTTTGATCTGACTCGTTCGACTCGACAAAGTGTCCCTGAAAAATCACAAACCAAACCTTACTTCTATATATCTGGTTTCCAATATTTTTAATATCACCAGTAAATTCAACATATCAAACCAAACCTTACTTCTATATATCTTGTTTCCAATATTTTTAATATCACCAGTAAATTCAACATATCAAAAACAATTATTTCTGACTGTAGTGATGCCTGCCATATGGTCAAAAAAGAAAATTACACGAGACTTCAAATTCTGATATACACTACAACTGTAATGGTTTCTAAAAGGGGTACGTACCAGTGACCTCCGACCCGGGCGTATTCAACAGGGTGAGGCAGGAGACATGACAGGATGACCTCAAGGTGGGTCTTGCTGACCTCCTTCAGCCAGTTACAGACGTAGTGGGGTTTCAGCCTCTCCAGGGCCTTACCCACGTTGTCTGTAAAGATTCATAGTTTCAAAAGACTTTATTGTCTGTTTAAAACATCATATTAAAAGCGGAAATTTGTCTTCAGTTACACATTAAAATGTCAGTAATAAAATTTGTGATCCATATACAGTTGATAAGACACATTGACATGATAATTATACTAACTAGCACTAAAATTGGTAAAGGAAATAAATTATGTATATAAATAAGTACTCTAATTAATTAATAAATAAATAAGCAAGTAATATTTCTTAAAGGATCTTACGACACAATATTTGATAAGACACATTTGATAAGACACATTTATAATATTTACAAAAAAATTGGAAAATAAATATGATTAAATAAATCAATACCATAAGTGTATGGAATAAAAAAAGTATACTGTACAGTAAAATTTAGCATTACAATTTAAAACATTGCAGTGGTGCACTAGTACAGTTTACAGCCATGTCATTGGGAGGAGTTAGGCAGATATTATGGCATGTTTTATATTGTTCTATATCAGAGTGACAAATCGATTTAACCACACTTAACAAGATTGCCATCAGAAGAAGAATATTGTATTGGGATCACCCATAAAACATACATATTCAAACATACAATTAATAAAATGTATATCTACAATACATATTTGAAAATAAATGTTGATTGACCCAGGGACACCTGCACTAAGACCCTGAAGGCTGCAGGCGTACAGGCCATCCTGACAGCTTCCTGTTCTTTGAAAAAATTTGGGGTACTGAAATCTTGTGTTCTAATACTCTTGCCATATTTTAATACACTGTGCAGTGACTGTGGTCTTGCCCTGATTCACATAACAGGTGAACAATTTACACAGCGTAGATATGTCCCACGAAATTTGACCTAGGCATCTTCAATGAGATTTGGATTTTGCCAGTCTTTTTTATAAGTACACGTTTTTATTACAGAAGACAGTTATCAGTTTTTTAACTGCCAAAACAAGTGTTACCCTGAATATTACTAACAGCATTATCAAATGGTTTATGCTCAAATAATTGCTTCATTTCACTTTTCAACAAATATTAAAGCAATGATGCAGTAATGTACACAGGCCATGTAATGTACTTCACTGGCTCAAATGCAGGTTTTACAAAATGCATAACTTGCTATAATAACATTGAAGAAAATTTAAAAAAAATTATATTGATCTAACACGTGAAGTTACCATCAGGAAGATAGGCAGTGGCATCAAACCACTGGAACAGCATTGCCAGCAGACGACCAAGAATCTCCTGCAACAGAATTCAGCATCTTAGTACAAAGTGTCCAAACAAAACACTGAAACAGTAGTTCTAACGAGTAATTCTGATGCAAAAAATACCTGGTAATACAAAATTATTAATTAAATAACTGACTATTTCATACAAGTAGCTAAAATGATAGTGATCTACCTGGTTTTTATAACCGTTTCAAGGACTAAAATGTGTTTGTCTTATTCATAATAGTAATTTCATGTGTGATTTTGTGCTTGCTATGAAATGGTGTGCAATTTGTATACGTCAGATCAGTCAATCAATGCACACTTTTACAGAGACGACAACAAAATTAACTTGACACAACAACAACAAAAATATGTAAATGTCGTATTTAATATTTCATACAATGATGAAGTCAAGATGGAGTATGTCAACCACATCTAAGAGATCATTAATTATATTAGAACAGAAAAAGCAATATTCATGAGCCATATACAGTGTAATGGGAAACAGAAAGTTGAAACACACAGCAACAAGAGGAAAGATTAAAGAGTAATACTTAATGAGAAAGAGAAAGAGCACAGAGTAACAAGTGAAAAAGATTAAAGAGTAATACTTCATGAGAAAGACCACATAGTAACAAGAGGAAAGATTCACGAAGAAACATCCAGAGGCTGCCAGAGAATAAAATAGTAGATAACGTCGAGGAAAGAACACAAGAGAACTGTCACAAACTACAAATGACGATGTGGTTTCATGGGCCATGACCACCATCACTGTGACATCAGTGACGCTTAGAAGGAGAGATATGAGGTGTCAACTCACCACTGGGATGTCGTCTCTTGGCTTACACAGCTCTACCATCAGCCAGACGCCATACCGACTCAGCAACTTCGACTCGTCTCCAGTGTCGCCCTCTACGTCGTCGTCATCATCAAGTGCATGCTGGGTAGGCCTTGTTCGCTCTTCGCCCATCTCCACTGTGCGTTTGTCTTCGAGGGGCTGAGCTTCTTTGAGCAGACTGTCCAACACATGTGTGGTAAACTCTACGTACTTGTAACATATTAATAATAACTATATTTATACACCATAAAACTGGGGCTGTGAACATCATACATATAAATGATAATAACATAAATGATTAGGGTAGCATCATGTATATTGTACTGGTAATTGTTTTACTAACTAACCCATAATATTACAAATAATACCTTTATTTATATGTCTGGGAGATGTGAATATGTTACGAATAAAGTAAATTTTTAAATGCATACACGTAGTAGTAACAATAACAAATGTTGGGTAACATTATGCACTTTGTACTAGCAAGCTCTACGTACTGTGTGACATGTTAATAATGACAACCTTTTAGTTATGTTCCCTAAACCATGTGTAACAGTTCTGTTATGAATGTGAACATATTACATATAGAAAACCAGATTACACAATTAAATATTTGAAAACATTTTTTTACCAATTTATTAAATTAAATAGAAAATGAACAATTCCTAACTTACCTAATGACTATGTTTTTGATACTGCGACACTGTTCCATTTATGTAATCAGTACTTACACACTTAAAATACTTACACATACATTTATTGAAAACTGCATATGTGCAAGAGCACTACCACCATCTTTCACCCGGTAATATTCTTCGTGCAATGAACATAACTTTGACATATGACCTTGACCTACCTGACAATTGCCTCCACCAGGTAGCTCTGTAGTTCTGCGTCACATGACCAGACGCTGGGGATGGACAGGTGATAGATGTGGGCTGGCGATGTTCCGTGTTTCCCCTGATGGCAAGCGATGCAGTATCGCATCGGCCGGAATCCACTGAGGCTCGCGCACTCCGTTGAGAAACACGTGCAGACAGCAATGTTCTTCGCTGAGGAGCAGTTCTGAAACATCAGAAATATTTCATATTTAAAAAATAATATTATTGTTTTGTACACTGACAGTCTTCAAAAAGTGAATTAATTTAAATATCAAGACAAAATACATAATAATAATGGACCCAAATTCTTAGAAATCAAACTCAGAGACGAGACAAGACTGACATTAATGTCCGATTCATGATGGATACACAGACCCAAATGTTGAGAGCCAGGTTTTAAAACCAAATATACCATGCCTGCCCTGGTCAGGTATGAAACCCAGGCCACTGGCATGCCAGGCAGATGTGACAACCATCACACTGTCATACGTCCACACCTTGTTCTCACAGACGAGTGGCACGTGCTGTAGAGGCTGGAGTATGTCGACAAGGTACTGGGCATGCTCCATACGGAGCTCCTCCGCACAGTCCTCACACACGTAGAGTGGTGGAGGACGGTCCCCGCACTCCACCGCGATGGTTGGGTCCAGACACATCTACAAGAGGAGAGAGGATGAGACACTTCTACAAGAGGATGGAGGATGAGACACTTCTTCAAGAGGATGGAGGATGAGACACTTCTACAAGAGGAGAGAGGATGAGACACTTATACAAGAGGATGGAGGATGAGACACTTCTACAAGAGGATGGAGGATGAGATACTTCTACAAAAGGATGGAGGATTAGACACTTCTACTATAAGAGGATGGAGGATGAGACACTTCTAAAACAGGATGGAGGATGAAGCACTTCTACGAGAGGATGGACGATTAGACACGTCTACTACAAAAGGATGGAGGATGAGATACTTCTACAAGAGGATGGAGGATGAGACACTTCTACAAGAGGATGGAGGATGAGACACTTGTACTACAAGAGGATGGAGGATTAGACACTTGTACTACAAGAGGATGGAGGATGAGACACTTCTACAAGAGGATGGAGGATTAGACACTTGTACTACAAGAGGATGGAGGATGAGACACTTCAACAAGAGGATGGAGGATGAGACACTTCAACAAGAGGATGGAGGATGAGACACTTCAACAAGAGGATGGAGGATTAGACACTTGTACTACAAGAGGATGGAGGATTAGACACTTGTACTACAAGAGGATGGAGGATGAGACACTTCAACAAGAGGATGGAGGATGAGACACTTGAACAAGAGGATGGAGGATGAGATACTTCAACAAGAGGATGGAGGATGAGACACTTGAACAAGAGGATGGAGGATGGGACACTTCAACAAGAGGATGGAGGATTAGACACTTGTACTACAAGAGGATGGAGGATTAGACACTTGTACTACAAGAGGATGGAGGATGAGACACTTCAACAAGAGGATGGAGGATGAAACACTTCAACAAGAGGATGGAGGATGAAACACTTCAACAAGATGATGGAGGATGAAACACTTCAACAAGAGGATGGAGGATGAAACACTTCAACAAGAGGATGGAGGATGAGACACATCTACAAAAAGATTAAATACATCTATAAGATAAATGAAAATATGAACCTCATAAAACCTGTGCTAATACAGTGTGTTTATGTGATAAGTGAAGACAAATCTTAAGAAAAACAAGTCCAAAATAATGTGTCTTTAAATAAGCTTAATCCATACACCTGTGGAAGAAATTGCAGTGGGGTGGAAAAAAATGCGAAAGTTCTTAAAGAATGCAGTCGGACCCAAATCGTCTTGACTGAGTGACTGGTGCTGCCACTGCCAATAACTGACAGATCCCTTACTCCGAGGACATACCTTGATGGCTTTCACATTTCTTTTGTTTCTGCAGTCGTCCATTTGACACGATACGGGGGGCCAGGCTGCAGACACACCGGACACGAACACAGTTTATGTACGGCTTTCAACACAAATTATGGACTCACACAAACACTGTTTTTATCCAGGCAACAAAACGCAACACTGCAGAAGCCTGTTATTCCAGACCAACAAAGAAGCTTGCTAACCCAGATTTCTTGATCTGGGAACCTTGTTAATCCAGAACTTCATAACCTGTTAATCCCAAAATTCTAATGTGGGAACCTGGTAAACCAGACCACCACAACCATGAAACATTGTTAATCCAGACATCATAACCGGGAAACCTGATTAATTCATAATTCAAACCTACATAATCCTGGAACCTTGTTAATCCACACCCCTATAATCCTGAAACCTGGTTAACCCTGATCTTATTATCCATAAATTTCACTTCATTAACCCACACCTTTTCACTGAGGAACTGATTTCAGATGCATGAATAAACAAACATCTATATAGATTTTACATAATCAGATATGATTCTGGGAAACTCCTGTTTTGCCTGTAAGCTGTTGCAAGCATGGAGGCAGACCACACTCATATAGACTAGTTTACACATGCAGTCATAGCTACTGATGGCAACACAATTAACAGTACAGATACACACATTTATCCTCAAGATATGTATAATATTATATTGTGTGTTGTGTGTTGTGTGTTGTGTGTTGTGTGTTGTGTGTTGTGTGTTGTGTGTTGTGTGTTGTGTGTTGTGTGTTGTGTGACAGACGAACTGGTGACACCACCAATGTCGGGCTTGACGGATGAAGGAAATCGTGGCCTAGCTGAATCCATATGGGAAACATATGTGTGTGTGTGTGTGTGCGTGCGTGCGTGCGTGTGCGTGTGTGAGTGTGTGTGCGTGTATTTGTGTACATGTGTGAGTGTGTGTGTGTGCACGTGTGTGTGTGTGTGTGTGTGTGTGCGTGTGCGTGTGCGTGTGTGAGTGTGTGTGCGTGTATTTGTTGTCATGTGTGAGTATGTGTGTGCAGTTGTGTTGTGTGTGTGTGTGTGTGTGTGTGTGTGTGTGTGTGTGTGTGTGTGTGTGCGTGCGTGCATGTGCATGAGTGTATGTGTGTGCGTATGTGTGTGCGTATGTGTGTGTGTGTGTGCATGTGTGTGTGCGTGTGTGTATATGCCACATTTCTTTAAGTGCCAGTTTTCTTTAAGTGGTCATCTTTTCTGGATGCTTTAGTTTTAAAATAACACATTTAGATAATAATGCCACTTTATATCTTGTTTCCTCTGCAATATCAAATGTAAATATAGTCATAAGTGAAGCGAGGCTGCAATAGACAGGGAAGCTCTGATGATAACAATAAATATAACAATATACAAACCTCAAGCACCAAAATGAATTTAAACTTATTCAAGGCAATCTACATTAAAATACAAAATAAACAAAGTAATTACTTTAAATGGTCTTGCATGATAACTGCGTCATACAAACGTTCATATGCACATGTATCTAGTTTTTCAAACCAAACGTTAGTCTCCATTCTCATAATCCAACTCATTAAATAACTAGCCATGCATTTAGTAAATACTACATTTGACAAATCGGGTTTGGTAACGTATATTCTAAGAGTAAAAATAACTAGTGCTATTAACTCCTAAATTCTAGCCATGCAAAACCAACTCCCTAGAATGCTGAAAATGATACCATTGGCAGCGTTTGATCACACGGGCAGAGGAGAATTGTGTTTGATGAAACACGCGGGAAACTCAGGGTCTATGAGTGGTATTTGACATGCCATGGAGAGTTACAAATGTAGCTTACCGACAAAATCGAATCCTGTGCAGAGAAAGATGTTCAAGGCAAGAAGTGACAACCAGGTGTAAGTATGAAAAGTTTCCAAAGCGACAGTCAATATTCAAAGTAGTGCAAATGAGAGAATACGTATGTGTCGGTATTTTAGGCATTCAAAGCGACAGTTGAGTATATACAAGTAAGTAGTTCGCGCATTCGGGGCAAGAGAGATTATACAAGTGAGTGTTAAGGCATACAGAGTAAGAGATTATACAAGTGAGTGTTAAGGCATACAGAGCAAGAGATTATACAAGTGAGTGTTAAGGCATACAGAGCAAGAGATTAAACAAGTGAGTGTTAAGGCATACAGAGCAAGAGATTACACAAGTGAGTGTTAAGGCATACAGAGCAAGAGATTACACAAGTGAGTGTTAAGGCATACAGAGCAAGAGATTACACAAGTGAGTGTTAAGGCATACAGAGCAAGAGATTACACAAGTGAGTGTTAAGGCATACAGAGTAAGAGATTATACAAGTGAGTGTTAAGGCATACAGAGCAAGAGATTACACAAGTGAGTGTTAAGGCATACAGAGCAAGAGATTACACAAGTGAGTGTTAAGGCATACAGAGCAAGAGATTACACAAGTGAGTGTTAAGGCATACAGAGCAAGAGATTACACAAGTGAGTGTTAAGGCATACAGAGCAAGAGATTATACAAGTGAGTGTGAAGGCATACAGAGCAAGAGATTATACAAGTGAGTGTTAAGGCATACAGAGCAAGAGATTATACAAGTGAGTGTTAAGGCATACAGAGCAAGAGATTATTCAAGTGAGTGTTAAGGCATACAGAGCAAGAGATTATACAAGTGAGTGTTAAGGCATACAGAGCAAGAGATTATACAAGTGAGTGTTAAGGCATACAGAGCAAGAGATTATACAAGTGAGTGTTAAGGCATACAGAGCAAGAGATTATACAAGTGAGTGTTAAGGCATTCAGAGCAAGAGATTACACATAAGTTACCTGAGTGTTAAGAAATCAAGGCAAGAGACTACATGACTTTTTAAGGCATCCACGTCAAGAGACTACATGACTTTTTAAGGCATCCATTTCAAGAGACTACATGACTTTTTAAGGCATCCACGTCAAGAGATTACATGAATTTGTAACACATTCAGAGCAAGAGATTACATGTGTTTAATTAAGAGATTTGAGGCAATAGTGTTTAAGGCATCTAAAGAAAAATATTACATATTACCTATAGAATATGGACCCGGGGTCCATATTCTATTATAGAATATAGACCTCGCCATAGAATTTGGACTGGGGGTCCATATTCTATGGGGGTTCATATTATATATGTCTTATATAATATGGACCCCCTATAGAAAACGGACCCCAGGTTGTGTTGTTGATATAATTTATTCCTGATGTAACTACAAACTTAGCCATACCTGTGATTCCAATGGAGTTTAAATTTAGCGTCTCTTACGAGCTCATTGAAGTTTGTGTGAGCACTGTTGAACTAGAGACTGGTCCATTCAAAGTTTCAAAACATGAGTTGGTCTTACATGAAACATTAACAAAATTACTTTCCCCGTTTATTTTATTTTGTTGAGATGACAATAAATGAATGAATGAGTAAATAGTACTCTCAGTTATATTTATTCAACTATCCCACGATATAGGGTCCATTTTCTATGGGATCCATATTCTATCTGACACCGACATATCTGGAAGTACACAACACTTGACACCATTAGTGGATGTAACCATAGGATAGTGGTCTACGTCATAGTACTCACTTCTGCTCAATTTAAAAAGCAGCTACAGCAGTCGATGCTTTCTCAATGATCACCTGGGTCAAATGGATAGCAGTTTGATACTTTGTTTGGTTCTATTTTTAGACTGAGACATTACTCATGTGCAATCAAACACGCAACAAACAGCATGAGAATGCGTGACACACCAGGACGACAACACCGAGCACTGTGACAGACTGAGACGTGTCCAGCGATGACGGCACTTGCCTGAGAACTTGTAATGGGTGCCTCGACGGTCAAACAATACTGGGTTCATCTGGGGCCAGTAGTGGAACAGATGGTTGATGGCGGGAGCTCTAGCCACTGGCGGTCCAAATGCAACCACACTGAGGAGGTCCTGAAAGATGAGGGGACCATTCAATGAATCATTTATTAGGTCTGGTTCTTTCCAGCACTTGGCAGGGTTCTATTAACTGACTAGTCTGTATATATAGTGGTTATAACGTAACGATCTTATGAGGTTTCATTGAACCAGTCTGTCTTTTTCAGTATATTTAATTATTTACGTCAAGTCGACCTTTCTACGCTGGCACTGAGGGTGGTCACTGCCAGGGTGCTTGTCGTCCTCAGTGGTTCTTCTATGTCCCAAATTGAGATGAGACCAACATTAACATTTAATCAATCCCCAATGTTGAGAGCCAGATTTTTACACCAAATACATCATGTCTGCCGTGACTAGGTATTGAACCCGGGTTGACGGTGTGACAGACACAAGTGCTAACCACTTTGCTAGTCATCTGATAAGTCATTCTTGGGTCACTGACATGGCTTTAAAATATTTTCTTCGGTGAACAAACTAGGCTTAATCTGAGCAACAAAATATAATCTACCTATACACACTTTAGTTAATGTATGTATGCTTGTTTTATATCCCTCCCAAATCATTATATCCTAGTTGTCAAACTCACAGATTAATGTACAATCCCAAAAACCATCCGTACGGCTATTTTTATTTTCCCAGATTTTTAACCTTTCTAAAAGAATGAATTTGTGATCATCCAGGGTAATGTAAGTTAACCCCAATTGATCAGTGGACAAGTGACATAGCAACCATTGCATACAACTGTTCACAAATTTATGTAATGTCTGTCAAACGTCCAGTATAAAAACTATGTTAAAACATTAACAATAAAATAATTTGACCCGAGGTTACCATTAAACCATACATGTATATGTATAAATGTAATGTCCTCCTTCAAATTAAGGAAACAGTTGCTCGGTTTCTCAACAACCCATAAATATTATTTGGAGCCACTTGTGAACAGTGAGAGAATGGGATGTTTTACTAGTCACAATAAAAACAATAAAACTTGTATAATATTAACCATAAACTTCAAAACAGGATGGCCCCTGAGTTCAGAGTTACAACAAACAGGTTTATTATTATAATTAATTTTGACTACATGTCATATCTACCTTGCAGATGTTTGTCTTCAAACTCATGATGCATTCACACAGCTGTGAGTGGCATTCTGAGACAGAAAAACATGAAAACTTCACCAGGATCTTTAGAAATGCTAACAGTTTATCAGAAAAGAAAATAAGCAAAATCAACAAAGTAGAAGAACATCCTGCACCAGTGTTTGGTGAGTTATGCTTTGGGGGGCGGGTAAAAGCACAAGGAAATAAGCTAATCATAAGATTGGATATCTGATATCAAACACACATAGTCAATTGATCTGTAAACGTGTTTAATACACAAACATGTTACGTATCTAGAAATAGGTTGAGTACTAATACAGATCAGTCTCCAGTCTTGGGATTGCTCTAAATACACATTATTCCCTGGTAGACTTCTTCAATTAAACACCAACTTCTCTGAGAAGCATTTATTCATGCTGCAATTAATTATTCATACACATTTATCCACCACTGTCTATACCCAAGTACTCATCCATGCAGCTACAAAGTGAACTGGAGCAATGTAGAGTGAACAAATCTGCCCATGATTCGAGGTGGTTGCACAGGATTTGAACCCGGGTTCTCGACAATAAGTGTTTGAAGCCTAGTTAATGAGCGATAGCGCTTCTCGTGATGTAAACAATTAGCTTTAAAGTTACACAAACCTGGAGCACGGACATACTGGAACACCAGCATGATGACAGCGGCCATTGACTCACTCGCGTACGTCGGGTTCTCATTCAAACCAGCATATCCTACAACAGCAGCGCAGGGGGTGAGAGCATAAACTACAACAGCAGCGGAGGGGGTGAGAGCATAAACTACAACAGCAGCAGAGGGGGTGAGAACGTAAACTACAACAGCAGTGGAGATGGTGAGAGCATAAACTACAACAGCAGTGGAGGGGACAAAAGTATAAACTACAACAAAAACACACAGAAATTATTTGCTTTTCATTTACCTATACTGTCTAGTAATATATCCTGAAAGTGAAAAGTATTTGAAAAAGTTTGACGACGGTTGGGCAGGTGTATTGGGTATACTAAAGGACATTGAACCCCAAGTGTAATCACGTATTGTAAATTTAAAAATTTCAATGTTTTTGCCCCATTCTGTAGGGGTAAATAAAAACTGAAAATTAAGGGGTTTCAGAGAAACGGACATTCCCAAAAAACCTGGAGAAAAAGGGTCGAGATTGGAGGACTTGGGGCAGGGGGATATAAAAGGGATTAAAAACCCCAAAAAAGTGTCAACACAGACCCCAACCTGAAACAGAAAAATTAAACTTATGACATTAGTGTGTAAATACACTGAATTTAGTTTCATAACACGAACATTCAAACAAACACTAAAACAAATGTCTGATTGTGAGGATTAGGCATGATATAAAATTATTATAAAACATAAAATGAAAAAACAGGACCTCAAGTGTCGCATTTAATCTGTTGTTCCATTGCGTGAATCTCCAATTTCTTATCATTTCACACATTACAATTTTTTAAAGTAATGTTTTCTTATGTAATCATTTAGGAATTAGCAACCTACTCAAAGCAGCAAGTTCACCTCGCACTTACATGTTCAAATGATGAATGATATACGAATACGATATACAATGAAGAAATAAGTTTTGAAAAGGAATAGTCTTCAAGTCAAACAGTTATAATCACCACAATCCAAAAAACATAAATATGAGAAACTACAAAATGATACTCTTATTTTGGTTGTTTTGTCCAATTTCCCAAAGCTGCACCATGTGTACGATATGAATGATATTCATGACAGCCTTTTATACCCCAGGATAGTTACAACTAGCTCTGCTCTCCCCTACCTAACTGTGTTTCCCACAGGCCCCTACCATGTTGTCCATGTTGCACCATGGGCACCACATCAATGATGCTCATGACAGCCTCGTACAGTCCAGAGTAGTTGAGGTTCGGAAACACGGCCAGACGCAGGCTGTCCCGCTGTCGGAGTCCATAGTTCTCCATTGGCATGATGGGTACATCCTTCAGCACACTACAACAACGCAAGTTCCGGTTATTAGTGATAAAAGCACATCAAAAGCAGCCATCACATGTCCTGCAGATGCTTTTTAAATATAGCTGTAATGTTACATAATTATAATTACCCTGGATAATTATTCAAATTTCTCATCATTGGTACACCAACGCAGCTTAGGAAACTTTATGGGTTATTTCCTCCTGCCCCCCCCCCAACACATATTTTGAATCACAGTATCACCCCAGCTGCCTCAGTGTTAAATGTGGGAGTAACGTTTGATGAAAACTTCTATTTCAAACAACATATATTGAAAAAATGTCACTGCTGTTTTTACCATATCCGCGATCTTCGCCATATTTGTCACTTTCCATTTCTAAAAACATTGCAACAACTCTAGTATGCAGCAGACTTGACTACTGCAATTCCCATCTTTACAATACTGCAAACAAGGACACAACAAAACTTCAACATGTCCAAACTTGCTTTGCAAGTGTACCATAGCTACACAGTACGCACAGTCTCCTTGTTTTTCTCGCTCAGTGCACTTCTGAAATCATTGCATTGGCTCCCTGTGCACTATTTCATTATTTTCAAGATTTGTACAGTAGTCTATCATTATCAAGCAATGTCATCAATTCAACCAATCTGAATTGGATGCTCATTCCAGCAAGAAATTCCAGACAGCTACGATCAATCACTTGTAACCCTCTTTATATTGCTCGGGTGAAAATGAAAGTTGGAAGCTGAGCCTTCTCTGTTGCTGCACCAACTGTGTGGAATTCGCTTCCTGCCAGTGTTAAATCAGAAGGAAATATATTTTCATTCTGCTGCCGTCTAAAAACCTATCTCTTTAATGCTTCCTATCCTCCTTAGCTTCCTATAGCAACTTCATCCATCCATCAATGACTTGCGCTTTGTTATACGATTACGAGATTGCTTAATCCCTTGGTTTTGTCACGCCACTGAGCTTGATCTTCGAGGATATTGGTCATAAGAAGTCATTGCAGTATTACTATTATTAAAAATAAAACTAGATGGGGCAAATGTTTGTGTCGACAAATAGTCTCTTAAAATAAACATGATATGTCTACAAATCACCTTAGGTCCTTTTGTTTAGGAGAACCTCAGCATAGTTTATTTGGACCTACCTTAGGAGGGTTTGTGAGAAGTACTTGAGAGTGTTTGCAATGTCGACACCAGATGGCAGAGGTGACAGACTGTTGACCATGCGGTACTGGTAGTCCTTCAGATTTCGGATCTTCGCAGTAACTGTCACAATACAAACAAACATACAATGTTGAGCACAGCCAATATACAAGTGACGAGTATTGCTTAACCAATTCTTACTTGGCTGCGTAACTTTGCCAAGAAGACAGTCTGGTCACTTAGCCGGCTTTTGAATGTTATCCGTGTGAGGGCTAAAAAGTGCTGCCACCTCATGGAGCCTGGGTAATCGAGGCGAATCCTGCCATAATTAACCCTTCATTAACAATATTTCCCCCCAATATTTCGGGTGGGGATGGATATATGTTTACCCTCCCAACATTTTGAAAAGGGGGTGCAGCTGGAAATTGTCTATTCACAAATATGTAATGGAATTGACAAGCTAGTTATTATAAAAAAAAAATTTGCAGGTCAGCAGGAATATTTAAATAAATATATAAAAACAGAAGCCATTCACGGATTACAGAAATTTAGAGAGTCAATTACTTCAATTACAAACCGGTGTCATCTAAGCCATTTATTTAATTAATCCATCTGATTGACTTCACTACCAGTTGTGCCAATAGTTATTAATGTTGGCCCCCAAAACAAAACTATTAGTTAATCTTGTGGTCATCTCTGAAGTCCACATCTTGGCCAGTCCTCTTACCAGTCTTGAAGACTGGCCGACAGGTTTCTGACTAAGCCCCTGCTTAAAGTTAAAACTGACAACTTATTACAAAAACCGTCTCATCTACTGATGGGCTGACGGAGTGATGGGTATACAAATATGTCTCAGCTGAGACAGTCACATCTGACTGCACAGTAACTGTTGGTCTTTCCACTTACATGCGACAGCCCTGGTGGCCATGGTCACTTAGTGGTCAGCAAATGACAAGTTACCAGTCCATTCAGTCCCAAAGCAACCATTCAGTCAGAAGGCTCTGACGTCCTGAAACAATCAATACTAAATTACTAATTAATACAAAGCAGGTTTTGTCTTGCGTACAGGTGTCAATTGTCAAAACAACCTTTTACTATTATTCTTTATGAATTCCCTGTTTGTATGTGAAGGGATTCTTTTGGACCCGAAAGGGATTCTTTCGTGTCCCAAGTTATAATGAAAAGGGACATTTGAGAATTGTTAACTCTATGTAATGTAAACAATATAAATATATATATATATATATATATATATATATATATATATATATATATAATTATTCCATGTAATTATGTGCAATTGTTTCATTACATTTGTGTTAAATATTAATCACTAATAACTATGACATGTATAGTTTGGTGACGTAAATAATTTAGCCCAATCTAAAAACACATTGACTATATCAGTAGATGCGTGCGTATATACGTGACTACTCGTGCAGCCCTCACAACTAGTGCTAGAATATACAGTCAATGTCCCTCCAGTTAAACATGCTCGTGAGTTGAACACTTATGCGATACCGCTTGTAATTATACTGCCAGATGTAACAGAATGCACAAACAGGTACATTTGGCATCTACACAAACAGCCTGATTAACAAAGATGTAAAAGGAGGTTTGTGAACATACATTTTCAAAATAAACAACTTATATTACACGATATACTCATTGGCTCCCATTGCGTAATCGTCCCTGTGGGGAGTGTGGTGTGTTTAAAAATAGCATCTACAAATAACTCAAAAGGGCAGAATTTCTTTGTTCACTTGCCATCTGGAGTTCATGCACTCTCTGATGGCAATCTTGTTATTTTTTTAAATCTTGTGGTTATCACCACCACCGAGTTACAATTTCGACTCGCAGCACGGAAATTTGTTTGTGTGACATCGTCTCGAGAGGGTATATTTTGTAAGTATTTTGCCAAAATATACCTTTTTGACAATTAATTTTCACAAGTGAATCAAAATCGGTTACATATTTTGAATATTGGTATATATGTTTCTTCATATATTGAAAAAATCTGCATGGCGAGTTGAACACATGAATCAAAACATGCAGATTAGATCGCAGATTAGAGTGCATTATAGAGTGCTTTAGTCCTGAGCAAAGTTAACTCTTCCAGTTTTCACTGCCACAGGCAAGAGTGCCAGGAGCATCAGCCATCACTAATAATTTCGTGGCATTCTATCAGAAAACACACGCACACGATGAACTTGAAGTCTGAATGAATCAGTCACAGATTTTTCCCGTCACCATCACGTATGCAATTGTTCTCATACAATATCACACCACACATAAATAGCACTGGGCAATAGTTTACTGAACACACGACGGCAAACACCTTCACCAAACACCCAGTCCAGGCATCGGCGTCAACCGCGACAGTCACTCAATCAATGCAGCGAGTAGCCGCTCACACAGTCAATGCCCAATAGTAATACGTAAACAATTAGATGCCGTCGTGAGCTTGAGAGGACTGCTTTCGCACGGGCACGGAGCACCCGCGTGATTAAAATGACTTACGCATGCACCTTGATTTCCTGGGCGAAGATCACACATTAGATCACTCTGTCCGCCATATTGCCTATTTTGACAGGAAAGCATAAATTATAGGAAGCCGACCCCCCATCCATCCATCTCGATTATTGTACGGAGATATCAGTCAAATAGCTGCGCCACCTATCGGATAATGTCTAACTAATTCTTCCAAGACGCTGCACGGACGCTGCGTCTATTCGTTTGGACCTAGTTCTAGTTGTTCACCCTTATTTCGTTTCGTTTTCGTTTCTGCGTTACCCCAGGCAAAGAAGAAACTGTAAATACCCGATGGCTTACAACTAATGTGTTAACCTATTAATAACAAAATACTTCTTGGATTCGGAAGTTATCTGGACTGGGTCAATATGGCAATAGGATTACAAGAATGTTTCCTATTGCATTAATGATAATTAGCTAAGCCCTTGTGCAAGACGTCAATACTTAGAATACACAGACATATAGGTCTATCATCGGCAATACAAATGGAACAAAATTAATTATTGGCGAGAGAGCTCAAAGTTCTATAACTGCTTCTGCCTCCAACAGTTATTTGCAAATGTGTGGAAAGTAGCTCAAATATACGAATATTGGAGTGGTGGGGCTGTCACCATGGGGAAGGGCAAATTAAGTGTGGGGGCAAACTGGGAGGGTCATCTTCACCACCTCCTCAAAATACCCAGCAGAGCTCCGCGTAACATATCAATTTCCCAGATATCGGCTCATGAATGATAAGTTACGGCTCAAGGGGGGGTTGATATGTTGTTTATTTTTCGCTGACCTTGAGGCCATTTTTGCATGGCTATTTTCTGCGATTTTCGACATAGCATCCTATATTACTATTATGAACTAATCCTACCTCCAGCCCCTCCCACAATAGTCCATGATTCTGGGGGAACCCCGGAAGATGCATAGTTTTGACACACCTGTGAAACTGAACAGAACTATTTATGGGATATCCATATTTATCACGATTTACTCGATCTTACGACGTTATAGCATAATATGTATTACTAGGAAGCCGTGGAGTATTTATAGAATCATGCGTCTACAGATCTAACTAAGACTAGACTAAGACTTAGTCTAGTCTAGGCTAGGCCTGGAAGTATATCGATCCTGTACGTATACTAGCTCCTATAAGTAATAAATTAGAGGTGCACAATACTACACAAAAGTGACAAATTGCGACAGAATAAAGATCCGAGAAATGCACAAAGAAAACAAAATAACTTAATCTGAACCATACAGCAAATGCACAAGTTGGCGGAATCAGTGTGACAACTGATACTGGCCATTTCTATCAGCGCCGATGTCGCCGTTAGCGCGTTTGTTGGAAACTTCGTCTCGATCTACTCACGTGATTTGGACAAGATGGCGGAAGACCGTGAACCGCCCCCGTTGTTTGAAGACGAGGAAACTGTTAGAAAACAAGAAGATAACGAAGACCTTTTTACATCGGTATCTGAGGTGTGCTTAGAGTAACATCACTCTGAAATAATGTGTATTTTAATTTGCGCAAAGGATACGAATTAATGCGTTAACGCTCGTTCTACTTGTGCAAATCACAACTGATGAGTCAGAATTGTTGTTTTTGGTGAACGGACGTTTTTGCAACCAAGTTGTCGTCATTCACACTCTCTCTGTTGTTTGCTGTTCTGACAATTTAGAATAGTTCAGGCCATCGTTATTGTTGTAATGAATATGTATCAAGTTAAGGGAATAATCGAGTAGTCACTTTTCAACTACTGTGCACAGGAAGCGTCGCAGGCCTGGGACCGCTGGGGCATCGTGACACTGACAGCAGTCCGGAAAAACGCCCACAAATTTCGCGCCACATAAAAGTAAACCACAGACCAGGCAGAAAAGTCCAGTTTTGGACGCCCGATTTTTTTCTCTCGTTTGAATAATTTATGGTACTTATGCAGAATTCGGACCCACCTAAATTTTGCCATTATAACTGTATCTTTGCCAACATTTGATACTTGATTTTGTTCATTCAATCAATTAAAATCATCTTGCGCATATTTATGTTTTATAAACAGCGTGTCTAGCATACTTTTGAGGTCGTCTTTGATGCGCAGCGGTGCATATTACTGCGCCATGCACATGGAATGAGCGATAAACAGTTTCTTTATGCTGACCGCACTGTTTTTTACCTCAAAAGTCTGCTAAGACATGCTGTTTATAAAACATAAATATGCGCAAGATGATGTTAAATGATTGAATTAACAAAATAAAGTATCAAATGTTGGCAAAGATACAGTTATGATGGAAAAACTTAGGTGGGTCTGAATTCTGCATAAGTGCCTAATTTATTATTCAAAATTGTGGTTACATAGTGTGTGAGAATGTATCTATGTCTGATTTGTTTTGTTGTTGTTATTTACACAACTCTTGACATTCTGCAGTGCACGTGTATGCAAAATATCTGCCATTTTGACTTGACGAAAGTATTTTTTTTTATAAAGGGATGTTATACTTTGTTTGATCTGCTTTATAAAGTGTGGGCATAAATAATAATGTGAAATGTTGCCACTGTGTTTCTTCAGTCATCGCCAGCCACTCTTGAGGATGTTAAACTGGGGAATGAGAAAGAGGAGGAGAAGGAAGATGCAGAAGACAAGGAAGACATTTTTGCAGGTGACTTGTCTTAATTTTTGCTTAAATAATTTAAATACACTGACAGAATTAGTATTGAATTGCTTTATGCCTTATACCCGGCGTTACCCGCAGCTGTGCGTAAATTGCAGTACTAATCTTTCATGATGTTCAAACAAAAACTCAGAAAACTAAAACATTTGGGTTACTTTGTGCCATAAGTAATTCCTGTGAACATCCAGTGGTATTTTTGTAGGAAAGATTATTGTCTTTACAGTGATGTAGAAATAGTACAAGTGCAATTCCAGGTATGACCTGAAACAGGTACCTACATAAACCTGTCTCACCTATGCCATTTTAAATGCAGGGGGCTTTCATTACTCACTAGGTGTCACTACAAACTGCGCAGAAAATGTACGAAGAAACTGGTTTAGCAAGAATAGTCAGGTGGTTGTGTGACTGATCGGTCAGAAAAAAATAACATAAAAATTTAGATATCTGTTTTAGGATAACCAGGGTTAGAATTTAGTCAAAAATTAATGGCGGCCAGCAGGGTCCCCACTTTTCGAAATCTAGGGGCCCGACACAAAAAGGGTAGGCCAAGCCAAAAATACCTATTTAAGTCATAATGTAACTCAATAATTTTATTCAACACACTTAACATGCCACAAACGTCATGGCTATAGATTATGTAGCAGTCACTAGCAGCTTCATTAGTACATACTAATGATTATTTCAGGAGTTCAACGAACGGTTATGTCTTAATTTTCCTCTGAATCAGAGCTGTATGAAATTGGCAGGTTTTGAAAAAAGTCTGGGGGCCAGTTAGGCTAAGTTGGATTTTTTGGGGATCTGACAGTAAATGTGAGGCCAGCGGGCCCCCGCTAAATTCGAACTCTTTCAGATGCCGTCAACGAAGTGTCTGGGGAAACAGAAATATTAGAAAAATATGATATCTGTTGTGTTCACTTTCAGATGCCGTCAACGAAGTGTCTCTTGCTGATAGTCCAGAGAAGGCTAAGAGTGACATTGTAAGCACCAACAATGACACATCAAGTTCCATCAAGCATGACGTCACTAATTCTAACGTTGCTGCGGCTGTCACAAAGCCTCAGTCACTGTCTCTGCCATCAACGGTCGGTCGCAACTCTCCAGAAGTCGATTACATGTCACTTTCAGTAAGTTCCTATTTTCACCCACTGCATGTGACAGTGTCACACTCTGCCGGTGACAAGTTTGTTGTGTTGTCATGTGCATTTGTGTTTGTCAATGGGATATACAGTGTAAATTTGCAGTGAGTTTCTATGTAAGAAAGTCTGTTGGCAAAATATGTCCCCGTTTTAAAGGGCCAAAAAGGCAATGGTTTGGTATTATGCATCTAAAAGAGTTTACACAAGCTAACCATTTACATCTACAATCAAATTTTTCACATTAGTAGTTTCCTTAGAAAGTGGTGTTAAAGTGGGTAAATCTTGCTAAATCACTGACAACATGAACGGGCCCATCTTGGTCCTTGCAACCAATCAAAACCTAGCTTCTATCTGCACTTTGGATAAATATTAGGTCATAAAGTCGTCTGCTGGTTCAGCTGTCATAACAGAGAGCCAAACGGTTCGCTAAAAGTGCCTTAAGTCGGTTTACAACAAAATCGCGACAGCAATATGCCACACTGTTCCTCATACGCTTGTAGCAACAGTTCAGTGAAAGACAGTATCAGTAAGCTCTCTTTTTGTTACCCTTTGAACCGACCAGAACTGAAACAGTACAGTTGATTTGCTGGGACGGTCACAAACACAGTGCGGATGCCAGACGACCGGGTTGGATTGACCCAACCATGAAAACAACCTCCACACCCGCCAAACTGCTTCTCACCTATCTTACATATATACATACACTACGTTATAAAATAAAATCACTTCCATTCATTCCTCTAACGAAGAAAATTCACGAAACAAACACGCAGATCTTGACGGCAACTTCATCGGCCGCTCTGCGGTACCGTAAAATCGCTAT
This sequence comes from Ridgeia piscesae, assembly GCA_025642075.2. Classification (NCBI taxonomy): domain Eukaryota; kingdom Metazoa; phylum Annelida; class Polychaeta; order Sabellida; family Siboglinidae; genus Ridgeia; species Ridgeia piscesae. The sequence goes on from JAODUO010000718.1 coordinate 460,388, forward strand.
ATAAGTTAGGTTTACACAAAATGGTGGTCGTTTTCATTTCTGTTGGCGGTCGTTTTCATGGTTAGGTCAGAAAGTAACAGATAATAATACGCATGCATGCACAGTTCACGCCGACCAAGAAGACTTAACTACGACATTTTGTTTCTAAAATGGTGTAGTCTATAGACTTTCTATGGGTATGTGTTCTAGATTTTTTTCTTGGTAAACCACTGACGTTAAAAATATGATTGTTGTTAGAAGTTGTTACTTTTTATTAACTCTGTTGTTAACCCCATATGATCAAAACATTGACTTTTGTTTTCCATTTAACCTTAACAGACATGTTGCATATTTCACTGGTGGCATTGTAAATATAGCACGACTGTGTGTCCAAAACAAAAAATCCATTTGTGATTTCAATGTGGCTGTCCACATGACTGTATGAATGAGTACTTTGTTTACAGCTGTGCACAGAGATGGCATTTCTGCTTAAATAGTCTGCGCATTAATCACAGTGTGGTTGAATGCATTCCAGAAAAGTCAAGTAGGTGTTGATTAAATAACTCTGCCAGAGAGTGAAGTATGACTTGCTCTGGACAGTCATATCTGGTCAGTCTGGATATAATGCTGTGTTTTTTGCATGTGTTCAGTTGTTTATTGTTTTCTGTCTAGCGACCCGAGGCTGATGTGGAGGAGGAGGAAGAGGAGGAGGGAAGTCAGTTCAACATCGAGATCACTGTGACGGAGCCAAGAAAGATGGGGGATGGCATGAACGCTTACATGGCCTACAGGGTGAACACAAAGGTGAGCAAGATGGCATGGACGCTTACGTGGCCTACAGGGTGGCCACAAAGTTGAATGATACTGAGTGAGACCTGATGAGATCATAATTTATTATTATAATTATCCACAATACAACTACCGGTAGAATGTTGTGGCATTCTAAGAAAAAATGCCAATCTCAGGCTTAACCCTGTGACTGACCAAGGCTGACTAATCGGCCCAGTACACTTTCCTGCATAACAAATTTTTAGTTTGCATAATCAGGAACCGAACCATGTACATTTATATCATCAAATAGCTGACAGATTTTTCAAGATGGTGTATATTTATTCATGAGCAGATTGAATGACAGTGAGTTGCATGCGGGCGGACAAAACGTGACAAAGTTGGTGCCCAAATTTATGTGGTTTATTGCACCTTCCATGACAAATTTATGCATCCATTCGTAAAATCATGATCCCCGCATACATGGTGCCAATGGAAAGCTCTGTTCAAGCCCAATTGGGGGAAAATAAACATGTGGGTCGGGCTGGTCCAGCGAATCAGAACCAAGCTTTCAAACACCGCGTCATCTTCCCATCTGAGCAGAAGTAAACAAGTAGATGGCAGACGTTTATGTCGAAGAATTTTCCAGATTCAAACGTTTACTACGGATTATCTAAAGTTACTGCATCTATGTTACGACAAAACAACTGACAGTGTTCAAGAATATGGCTATTATACTAGTTCAAATAATTAAAACGACTTTGGATGCTTTTTAGTTTGAAAAAAATCGACCATTTGTCAGTGCAACATTCCACAGCTCGCGCCGCAGGTTTGCGCCTGTGGCGAATGTAGCAGCGATCGGCCTGCCTAAAATGGCCTACCCTGATGTTGAAGAAAATAAAAGTTCTTGTTATTTGGCAACTAACATGTATGGCTACATTTGTCTCACAGGAAGTAGGAAATTTGTCAACTCAGTAATTATTTGGAAGCAATATAGTGCATTTGGTTTTGTTGTGCTTTGAAATCTTGCTTGAATGCTATAATATTCTTTCAGTATACAGTAAATATTACCAACTAATCAATATATTTAATGTTTATAAGGCTATTGTGCTAGAAGCTGTAATTACTCCAATGTTTTGACCATCTTTATCATTTTGATGTCAACAAAACAATTGCAATCGCTTTGAAATAATGACATCATCAGATTCGCATCCAAGATGCTGATTAACAAGACGTTTCTGCATAACGTTGTTTTATAGACAACAATCCCCCAGTTCAGCCGTGCGGAAATGTCCGTCTATCGTCGATTCAGCGACTTTCTCGGACTCCACGAAAAGCTTGTGGAGAAACATCAGGCCCGCGGAATGATTGTACCTCCCGCACCGGAGAAGAGCATTGTTGGTACGTGGCGGAAGCATATGTATCATTTAAAGCCAAATATGGAGAGACCTTGTAAGGTTTCCATTATGTGTTATTTTAAAGTACAGAGAAAAGGTTTATATTATTAAAGATTATTATATTTATACAATGTTTTTGCTTAGAAATGACAAATATTAAGATATTGTTTGTAGGAATGTCAAAGATCAAAATATTGTTGCTTATATAGGAATGCAAATGATTAACATGTTGTTGCTTGTAGGAATGACAAAGATAAAGATTAAAAAGTTGTTGCTTGTAGAAATGACCACGATAAGATTAAAATATCATTGTTTGTAGGCATGCTGAAGATTAAAATGTTGTTGCTTGTAGGAATGACAAAGATTACGACATTGTTACTTGTAGGAAGGACAAATATTAAAATTATGTTGCTTGTAGGAATGCCAAAAGTTACAATGATGTTGCTTGTAGGAATGACAAAGATTAAGATGTTTTTTGCTTGGAGGAATGCCAAATATTAAAATGTTGTTGCTTTTAGGAATGACGAAGATAAAGATGATGAAGGAAGAAGCTGGCTCGGCAGACTTTGTGGAGAAGAGACGAGCATCCCTGGAAAGGTATTCCTCTCTCACGAATAAACATGCAAACTGTAACACATGCCTACGAAAGTAATACTGTATAAATCAAGTTTTGATGCATCTGTGTCTGCAAACATTGTGAACGAAATATAAGCAGTCTTAGTTAAGCATGTTTAAAGTACTGTTGAACTTTGCTGTACGGTCCCCTCATTAATACACCCACCCCACAATTAAGGTCGTGTTATGATAGCAGTAGCATATTAACAATTATCCCTCCTACAGTCACCTCATGATTTATGTCATTGGCCTTATCCCGAGGGTGACCTTAATAGTGGGGGGATATAGCATCTACAGCGCCGGTGCTCTGTGTTTGAGGTACCTCAATCGGACAGCAAAGCAGCCCCAGTTGACCACTGACCCGACCTTCATTGAGTTCCTGCAGCTGGACGATGAACTGCCCAAGTCAACGAGTACATCTGCACTTAGCGGGGCAGGAATGCTCCGACTCTTCGGCAAGGTCGGCGACAGCATCAGCAAGATGACCTTCAAGATGGATGAGACAGACCAGGTCAGTGACACCAGGTGGCGATTTTTAGGTGTCTTCACGTGTCGCTTCGTTGCAGTAACAAACATGCTTGTGTCGATGTTTGCGGTTGGTGTTTGCAGTGAATTTCCATTTGCCATCTCATTTTACCAAAGACGTTGATTTGAAGAACTCATGATTTGTAACAACCAATTTGGTAATTTGTAAGACTTTGTCCTGCCCTGTTGCCAGGGAAGATATGTTACTAATTGGATACTTTGCTATCTTGTAATGAAGTTGATTCGCCTTTCATTAACTTATTCTAAATATTATTTGTGTACCCTGATGTGGACTGCTAAATAGTTGATGTTTTAGTCAGTTACTAAATGAATGAACTTGAATAGTGTCAATAGAATAACCAAGTTAACACCGTAGTGATGTTGTTATTTTCCCAATATAATTTTTTCACAACATATTAACATTGTCGTGAGGATTTCTTCGTGCAGTTGTATACAGCCTTACAGATTACTGTACATCAAAGTGTTCATAATTACGATTCTTACTGGAATTAATTCAAATCCTATTCAAACAATTAGCATGAGCTTTACAAAAGTCTTTCTAAGTTCACTAGTTATGTTGGGTTTGTCCTAATTGCCGCTATAATAGTAATGTGTTTTGCAATATGAATATAAAATTTGAGCATTTCAAATCGCAAACACAGTTTTGGATATAGTGATATTAGAATTGTCGATGAGAATTGATCCCTGGACATCAGTGGGTAATGGGAGTGAAAGGTAATGTAATTGCATTACATATCTGAGTGTAAAGTTCTGTCTTGTTCAATTATAGCAAATACTGGACCCAATTGTCTATGTCGATGATTTAACTGGCAGAATCCTGAAGGTCATTAGGCCAGTGTGAGTGGGGGCGGGTCATGTTTGGAAGCACTGCATTGAATCGTTTGCCTACTGGTTAGTCTTGATTTGAAACTGTCCACCAACTGTTTTGGATAGCCTGTATTTATAGCTGTGATAGTGGGACTGGTGGTTATGGAAAGCATAAAACCACACAGTAACACTTGAATAGGATCAGTTACTAGAGTTAGTTCGTCACTTCTGTTTCTCTTGCTAAAGCTAAATGAAATCAGATGTTTGTATCCTCTCCTGGCACAAAATTGTCAGTTAGAATGTTCAGCTTTGCACACTCGCATCACAAGGACCAGTACCTGGTAGTTTGTTTTGTGACAAATTCTTCTACTTCGACAAGTTCAAACCCGTGAATGTGTGGTTAGAGGAGTGTCCAGGGCCGTATCAGGTGGTCAGTCAATGGTCAGCTTTAAGAGGACAATGATGTGTTATCTTGTATCAAACTACTTGAGATAACTTATTCTGACCTCACGTGGCCTGCTACGTGTGTATGTGTGGATGGTAGATGTTTGTGGTACATTTTCATGCTATTGATAAACTCGCAAACAAACAAGCCTTATGTTATTGAAACATTAAGAATGTAGTTTTAATAAGTTTACCTCGAAATGAATTTGTATATATATATATATATATATATATATATATATATATACATACATACATATACATATACATATATGCTAAAATTGAAGAGAATGTAATATATATTATATTCTCCTCAGTTTTAGCATTCTGGATACGTTCCTTTGAGAATGTTCTCTGCAGTGAAGCGTGACTCATGTACAGAATGACCACAGGTCCAGGTCATAACAGTGTCTTACATTCACGTTATATGTTAGGGGCATGCAAGTGAAGTCTGCAGGGTTAGGATGCAGTCGAACTAGTGTCAGATGCAATGTTCTGCCATGACTAACCTTTGACCCTTCTGTCTAATTTGGGTCTTCTCATTCATGTCTTCAGTCTGGCCCATAGCTTTGTGCATATCAGTCCACTGCTTATGTAACTTGGAAGGCACATTTGTAGGGCACATAACAAAATGTGCTCTCCTGTTTGTGACATTTTATGTCCTTTTCAAATTGTGTCCACAATTAAAGTTCTCTGGGTGGCATCCACTGTTATGTGACTCGCCTCATGGCTAAATTATGTCCTAGGTTCATTGTACTCTTGCTCAGTTGTGTTCCTGACTGAAGGTCGTATTGTCTGACTGTACTTCTGCCACATTTCACTCACACCTGTGTCTTTAATCTTCACAAGTAAATATGCACTTGGCTGAATGTGTTCTTAATTGATTCATATCTTGGCTGATTCGGCTCGGGCTTTGTCTAATATTGGTGTTGCTTTGGCCGGTTGTGTGTTCAACTACAGGTGTTTGTTCTGGTGTTGCTTTGGCCGGTTGTGTGTTCAACTACAGGTGGTTGTTCTGGTGTTGCTTTGGCCGGTTGTGTGTTCAACTACAGGTGGTTGTTCTGGTGTTGCTTTGGCCAGTGGAGCACATAGCTGTAAAACAAGCCACTTACGGTGTACAGAGTTTGTGACGGCTTGTGTGGTGTGTCAAGAAAACCACTTGACACTCTTCTGCGCCTCTTCCTCAGACTTCCACATCTTTCAGAACCGCTTTGCTTAAGTACGGAAATTAGGAAGTCACCATGAGTTGTGTGAATGTCCCTGTGTTTTTGTGTGTCGGAAACAACATGTGGTTGTGTTGGATGACTAAAGGACAGGATGACAGTGTTTAGCCAGACATTGTTGTATTGCTACATGTGCATGCATGTGTGCACGTGTGTCTCCTGTGGTTTATGTGTATGTGCATGCATGTTTGACCACTGATGTTGCTAATTGAGGGTGTATAATGAATGACGATTGATGATTGAGTAGCAATCGATTGTGTGGGCTGTTTGTTGTTGTGTTGTGTTTATATGTCAGTGAATCAAGGCAGTGTGTTGTGAGTGAGTGAGGCAGTGTGTTGTGAGTGAGTGAGGCAGTGTGTTGTGAGTGAGTGAGGCAGTGTGTTGTGAGTGAGTGAGGCAGTGTGTTGTGAGTGAGTGAGGCAGTGTGTTGTGAGTGAGTGAGGCAGTGTGTTGTGAGTGAGTGAGGCGGTGTGTTGTGAGTGAGTGAGGCAGTGTGTTGTGAGTGAGTGAGGCATTGTGTTGTGAGTGAGTGAGGCAGTGTGTTGTGAGTGAGTGAGGCAGTGTGTTGTCAGTGAGTGACACAGTGTGTTGTCACTTGTCAGTGAGTGGAGGCCGTGAGTGTGTTGTCAGTGAGTGTGAGTGGAGGCCGTGAGTGTGTTGTCAGTGAGTGTGAGTGGAGGCCATGAGTGTGTTGTCAGTGTGAGTGGAGGCCGTGAGTGTGTTGTCAGTGAGTGGAGTGGAGGCCATGAGTGTGTTGTCAGTGGGGGAGTGGAGGCCGTGAGTGTGTTGTCAGTGAGTGGAGGCCGTGTAAGTGTGTTGTCAGTGAGTGGAGGCCATGTGAGTGGAGGCCGTGAGTGTGTTGTCAGTGTGAGTGGAGGCCGTGAGTGTGTTGTCAGTGTGAGTCGAGGCCATGAGTCTGTTGTCAGTGTGAGTGGAGGCCGTGTGAGTGGAGGCCGTGAGTGGTTGTCAGTGAGTGTGTTGTCAGTGGGTGAGTCGAGGCCATGAGTGTGTTGTCAGTGTAAGTGGAGGCCGTGTGAGTCGAGGCCGTGAGTGTGTTGTCAGTGTAAGTGGGGGTGAGTCGAGGCCGTGAGTGTGTTGTCAGTGAGTGTGTGAGTGGAGGCCGTGAGTGTGTTGTCAGTGTGAGTGGAGGCCGTGTGAGTGGAGGCCATGAGTGTGTTGTCAGTGAGTGTGAGTCGAGGCCATGAGTGTGTTGTCAGTGTGAGTGGAGGCCATGAGTGTTGTCAATGTTGTTCTAACCACCTTGTCACTTCTCGTGTGTTTCTGTTTCTCTTCATAGCTATTTTTTATGCGTCCTTATTTCTGTCAACTGCTTCCCTTTGATGACATGCCGCAGTGGAGTGAGGACTTTGAGGTAATTCACCGGTCAGCAGCTGGACAACAGACTGGACGTAATAGGCCATGTTGTAGCTCACAATCTTTACAACTAATACACGAATATCCATCAAAAACAAACTTAATTTAAACCTTTGTGTGCCTCCAGTGGTACTTTTAATAAGATATGTCAAGTTTGTTAATGTCCAGTATGTGTTTATGTAAATCAGTCATGTGACCATCAGTTCCGCCATCTGATTGGCTCGGACCAATCAGAGAAAACAACATGGCGTATTGCAAAGTGCCAGGTCTGCATGCTGTGGCTAGGAGTAAGATCATGTCTGCTGTCCTACTGTTTGACCACTCCATTGTCGGGGCTTGTTTATTTCTATCACGTCAAGTCAGAGACTATTTAGTTAATCATGTTGTCCTTCTCTTGGTCTGTGTTCCTATTTCCTCTTATATTCGGACACAGCACTTGCCAGTCTGATACTGACAGTGCTGAAATTGTTTCGAGGAATGTTAGTGTTAATTATTGCTGCTGTCTTGATGGTTTATCACAGTACCAGTAGCGCCATCTTGAAGTTCGCTGTTGTGTTTCTCCTCGCATCCCTCCGTGTTGCATTTAGCGCTTGAAGTTTTACTGGAGCGATTATTTACACCATCTGAATGTAACCACTGACAGCTGTTATTTAATTGGTGTATATATTTAATGCATCAACGTTTGTCTGTAGATTTAACATTTGTTATTTATTTATGGTCTTGTGATAAGTACAGAGTTTAACTTCCAACCTTAAAGGGAGGGTGCCTGCTCTTCTGCATAGAATTTGCAGAGATGTAATTCTTAAAGCATGCTGTTTAGAACATGGGAAAGTTAAACCTCAAATGGTATTGCAGTTAAATCTGCTCGCCTCAGCATTACTGCCAACCAATTTTGTTTTGAAACTGGATGTTTTGTGTACCATTTGAATGTGTGGCTGGTGGAATTTTGAAAATTGTGAACATTGTTCTGACCTTAATAAAGTAACTAAATTCAATTTGGCAGGCAGTAAACTTTCTACATATATGTTGTAGTCATAAGAATGTTTATGTTGTCTGACTTGAAACTTCAAAAATACTGTTTTGCTCACGCTGCGATGTCTTAGTTTCATATTGTTTCATTTGCTTTAGTAGTAATTTGTAGTCGTTGTTGTACGACACTGTCGTCGTTTTACAAACCGAGTGCATGTGATAGGTAGTATTGGTAATGTTGTTTTTGCATGTTACATTGGAAACTCATTGATGTCAAAATTAATTTTAACAGATGTTTAATAAGCAATAATTCTGATTTACTGCTGTTGCTTTATATTTTACTTGCCTAAAACACTGCAATTCATATCTTGATGTTATTGTGTGAATCATATCTTTATATACCAGTTCTTGATAAAATGATGTATCTTAGAAACTAGTTATCATTTATGAGTCATTTTGGCAAAACCTTAAAGTGAACATGAATTATATTTATTATGTTTATTATTACACAACTTAGTTTTAAGATAGAGTAATGATTAAAGAATTCACTAATATGAATAGATGGCCATGTCAATCTTGTACTATGATAAAACAACTTTATTGTTTCCTGTGCGCAGTGGTTTGAAGAGAAACAACAGCAGATCGAAGCCCTTGACCAGCAACTTAGGAAACTACACGCATCCATCGAAGCCCTTGTGATACACCGTAAAGGTATGACAGTGTGATTTAATCAGATTTAACATGATGTCCAGCGAGAACTAACAGTTAATAGTTACTCATATGGTATGAGGGTACATCTTCCTAATGCTACATCTGTAAATCAATGTCAAGTTAGTGATTTTGTTTTAAATATATGACATTAATTAATTAAATAAAAATAGTTATTTATTAGAATGTTTATTTATGTGGATAGTCAGGATTGTGGTCAATTACATTGCAAGGTAATCAATTACTTAGTTTCTTAACTAAATCGGTACTTAAAGATAGGTATATAATGATTTAATTTTTAAAAATTTATTAATTACAAACAAAAATTTTTAAACAAATAAAATATGTTAATAAGTTATACAAATGTGACCAGATAAATAAGTATGTATATAAAAAAGTAAGTAAATTCATAATTTTACAACATAATATGAGTGTACTCGACTAGCCCGTCACATGTTATTAAGCTATTTATTGTTGCACAACAACAGTGAATGTAACGTTTCCGTGACGACAGATCTAGCCGTGAACACGGGCAACTTCGCCAAGAGTGCAGCGATGGTGGGTAATGCGGAGGAGCACACTGCCCTCTCGAGGGCGCTGTCGCAGCTCGCTGAGATTGAGGAACGAATCGACCAGTTGCACATGGACCAGGCGGACGCCGACTTCTTTGTGCTGTCCGAACTCATCAAGGACTATGTGGGCATGGTCAGTGCGGTGAAGGTGAGTCACTGTGTATGTGTGCGTGTGTGCATGCATGCATGCATGCCTGTGTGTGCACATGGCTGATTTGTCTGAGATTCCAGTCAACAAACCGACTTTTTGTGCAGTTTCATTCACCTCTCTGTACCCATGTCTTTGCGATTCATCACAAAACATTCTTGGCCCATTCTGCTTGGTGACTGCGGAAATGACTCGCATAAAATTAACAATTTGTAGAAGCAACAGTCGCAGTATACATAAGACAGGATGGTGGAATGAGTATCGAGAGTGCCTAGCATAGACTGATACCAGTGCTGTGTAAGACCAGTCAATTTACGACTGTCACAAGTTAAGACATCATGATCCAGGAAACACAGTGGGCAGGGAACTTCTATCTTGGTTGTCATCATCCTATATGCGACTTCTGTGTCATGCCAATGTGTATGTTGACATTGTGATCACTGGTATTTTGACACCTGAAACATAGAAATGTCAACCATTAGGAAAATTGGCAATGTTACCTAATGATTTGTTATAATAAAACACCTAATTTTCATATATCAACACATAATCAACAGTTTCGGTGCTGAAAACCCGACTACTGGTCACCCAACCTGGACAACGAAACATAAACAAAGCTCCGATCATTCATTTTATCGCTCATTCAGTTGTATTTCGTACATAATGTAAACTTACCTTCAGTTCAATGCCAGAAGTGTCCAATCCAACGATATATAAGCACAAACTTAATCAGTAGTAACCAGATACGATGTCCAAGGCGCCGCCATTTTTGAAGGTCCACAGATGATGAACTTCAATCACGAAAAACTCAAAAAATTTCAGTGCAAACCTATGTCAAAATTACCCAGGATTCATAGCTGAGATATCAAAGAATCAGTGGGAATTAGTCTCTTAAGTATCCGCAAGATGGGGCCACCATTAGAGGCTTTATCTCCGCCGGACGCTTTCGGGCGCTCTGGGGAGGAGACACCCGGGCGCTTTTGGACGCGTGGGGTCTAATGGGATAAGCTATTTATTGTTGCACAACAACAGTGAATGTAACGTTTCCGTGACGACAGATCTAGCCGTGAACACGGGCAACTTCGCCAAGAGTGCAGCGATGGTGGGTAATGCGGAGGAGCACACTGCCCTCTCGAGGGCGCTGTCGCAGCTCGCTGAGATTGAGGAACGAATCGACCAGTTGCACATGGACCAGGCGGACGCCGACTTCTTTGTGCTGTCCGAACTCATCAAGGACTATGTGGGCATGGTCAGTGCGGTGAAGGTGAGTCACTGTGTATGTGTGCGTGTGTGCATGCGTGCATGCATGCCTGTATGTGCACATGGCTGATTTGTCTGAGATTCCAGTCAACAAACCGACTTTTTGTGCAGTTTCATTCACCTCTCTGTACCCATGTCTTTGCGATTCATCACAAAACATTCTTGGCCCATTCTGCTTGGTGACTGCGGAAATGACTCGCATAAAATTAACAATTTGTAGAAGCAACAGTCGCAGTATACATAAGACAGGATGGTGGAATGAGTATCGAGAGTGCCTAGCATAGACTGATACCAGTGCTGTGTAAGACCAGTCAATTTACGACTGTCACAAGTTAAGACATCATGATCCAGAGTCATAATCACAAGTGGGCAGGGAATCTTCATTTATACCAAATCAGCAGTGTAGCCGCATAAAAGGTGCTCACGACTGTCTGTGGTGGCCGCAGTAATGGAAATGTGTTTTGAGAGACATTCAGCCATATGCTACCTTTATCTGATTTGGTGTTCCTGAACAGAAATCATCTATTTTTGTGAACTTAGACCTCAAAACATGCATCAGCCGCACAGAACTAGTCGCGATTGTTTATATATTGTATTGATAAATATATCAAGAAGATATTCCAAAACATACGTGTACATATTTAAAATAAATCTCGAAACATAGTGAGATGAAGGTTTCCGTGTTCCACCAGGCCTCGTCACTGTAGTTTGTCATTGTTCTGTCACCACTCTGCAGGGGGTCTTCCACGAACGAGTGAAGTGCTTCCGCATGTGGAAAGATGCAGAGATGAACCTAACGAAAAAACGAGAAGTGCGAGCGAAGCTGGAGCTGGCACGCAAGATGGACAAGATCCCCTCTGTCAATCAGGAGATCACACAGGTACGAGGTCAAGGGGTCATATACGCTAACTTTGTGTCAGTGTAAGAGCATTGCCAGTCGCCAAATTCTGTCGTCATTTGCTTACTTAAATTATTGGTGGTCACTTGACCAGTTGGCGATGTGTTTTAGAAAGCTTAGCTAGACAAAACTAGTTCTGATTGGTCATGTAGTTGGAGCGAGTGGAGGAAGGAGGGGGAGATGTATATGTGTTTGACAGTTAAGACTATTTCTGATAGGTATCATTGGGGAGGGTGTTTGTGCTTGACACAAAACTACATCCGATTGGTTGGGTTGGAGATGAAAAATAGAGAGGAGATAGAGACTTTTATGTGTGTGTTTGACACAAGACTATTTGTGATTGGTGTAGTTGTAGATGAAATTGGAGAAAGGAGAGTCGGAGAGACATTGAGAAACTTTGGTGTGTGTTTGACACAAAAAACTATTTCTGACTGCTCTCATTTAAGATGAAATAGAGCAAGGAGAGAGAGACTTTGGCATGTTTGACACAAAACTATTTCTGACTGCTTTCATTTAAGATGAAATGGAGCAAGGAGAGAGAGACTTTGGCGTGTTTGACACAAAACTATTTCTGATTGGAGATGGAACTAGAGCAAGGAGAGAGATTGACTGTGGTGTGAGCTTGGCATGGAACTATATTTTATTGCTGTAGTTGGAGATGAAGGTAGAGCAAGGGGAGAGAGACTGGTATGTGTTTGACACAAAACTATTTATGATTGGAAATGGAAATAGAGCAAGGAGAGAGAGAGAGACTGTTTCTGATTGCTGTAGTTGGAGATGAAGGTGGAGCAAGGGGAGAGAGACTTTGAGGCAATCTCCAAGACCATCAGGAAGGAGGTTGTGCGGTTTGAGAGACAACGTGTAAGAGACTTCAAGAGCACCATCATCAACTACCTGGAGTCTCTAATGAACAACCAACAACAGGTGAGTGAGCAGCCTTACCTCCGAATGTCTCGGGAAATGCAACCTTAATGGTGCCTCCTGCTTCGTTGTGCCTGATGCACAGGCTTGTCGATCTTTTAAACACAAATTTCTTCTAAATGAACAGGCCCCACACATCATTTATAACTTTCTTCAACGCTGCAATAGACACGTTCACCCAATCAGCATATTGCTGGTCAGTCCTTATCGCTTGTAAGTTTGCAAGAACATAAATTAATCAAATTAAATATCAGATGACAAAATGACATTGGTATAATCAAAACAATATGTTTATTTTAAAACTGCTTTCTTATAAATGGTGGAAAATTAAGGTTATTGTTTAACTCCGAATGCTACTCATATCTGCAGATGACGTAATAAATTATTTTCACTTTTCCTTATGTCTGGATCTACCGGTATGTTGTTGTTCAGATGGTTGCTTTTAGGGCCCCTTACCTCGGCATACAACTTCAACTTACTTTTTTCACACTTATGTAATTGTGGTTGTAGATACATGTATGATTTTTCTCACACACACATAACATTGATAAATTGTGTGATGCCAGCGCAAGTATTATTAGACCAAATTAAGTTAGTAGGACCAAATCAGCTACACAATGAACTTGTTTCACTTTCGTTTTCAGCTCATCAAATACTGGGAATCGTTCCTTCCCGAGGCGAAGGCCATCGCTTGACCTCCTCACTGTGACATTCCAGTATTGCCATGGATACGCACGTTGCCATGGCTACACACGTGTAAAGAACGCAGCAGGAGGCAGAAGTCATAGCTAGTGAGATGCCTCGCTGTCTGATGTGTCACCAAGTGCAGCGATGACACTTGAGTGACAATGCATGCAGCAAGGCCAACACACACACACCTGTATATATGTGTTATTATATATATATGATATGTAAATGTAGTGTCTGTTATAAAGACTCGTAAAATCGGTCGGATTATATTTATAAATCAGTTGCTGCTGTGTTATCGTAATCTTCGAGCCGACTCTGTAATCTGACCTACATGTTTGTAAGCGGGACCACACTTCCCGGAGCATTGTATCGTACTGCTATTCACAGTGACATGTCACTGGTCCCAGCCACGGTGACTTATTAGTTAGAGAATCAGGCCAATAAACTTTACCTAAATTCTAGGTACATTGAACTGAAAACAGTCACCAGTTTACGATTTCGCTTGGCATGTTCAACTTACTTGAGTGACTTTGCCCTGGTAATTTGGTGAACCGTTTTTGTGGTTTTGAGAACTGAGTTATATGTCACTGGAGGCATTTGTCTGTGGCTCACACGATACGCCAAATACATTATCTTTTATTGCAGATGTACGTTTCATCTCGCATGTGTTAACTCTGTATCCATGGTATTGCAGTTGATTAATTTGTGGAGTTAACCAGAGAACACCAGATGGCGTCACCAGTCTGATCCAATACAAAATGCCACGTTCCTGCAAATGTGATCAGCTTATGGCCCTGCTTACGATAATATGTGTAGGCATCAGTTTATGTCACCGTCATCTACATACTCAAGACCAAACCAATTTTAGTTTGATTTGCCAAGAATGCTTTGCCATAACATTTGAATCGAATCAACAGTTACCAGGTGTCACCAAGCTGATGTAATGAGTAGTCGGCCGTTCTTGAAGTAACTGCCTGTGTGTCATGGTAGTGGTGACCACGGTTGTGTCATGTTCACGCATGTGTCAAACTGCGAAACTCGCGTAATGTAATACAACAGGACCATCCCAACTGGACACACAGTCACAGGTCAATCCTCTTCTCAAGCCACTCAGCTTGTTTCATAGTGAGTGTATTATCGTGATTAAAGTTCATTGTTTGCCATGTTTTGTGTGTTGTTATTTCGTTAAACGTTCACTGCTTCTCCGAGTCAGCTGATATGCAGCTTTGGGAAGCGCACTTTGATTGCAGCACATGCAAGTTATTGTAAATGTATCAATATTAATATAATCATTTTTTGAGAGGCCATAGCTGTGCTGATATCCGCCGGTGTGAAATGAACCAAAAATGCATTTTCTGCAATTTATTTTGTGCAACGTACATATATAACAGTTAACATCACGTTGTGCCCTATTATACAAGAAGAAACAATTCAGTTGATAACAATGTTGAACACAAAATGTTAACCTGATAGACTTGTTGCTTTTTATTACAATGTTATGAAATAATGTTGATGGTCAGTAGACTGACCACATCATAAATGAAAACAAACAGTAACAATGGTACAATACGAATCTAAGGGTCTAAACACGTACATGAGTATTAGCAGGCCCATTTGTGTGGTTGGTATGTACATATATTTAATTTCACCTGAAAGCTCTGTGTCATAGTGTGTGATAGAATCCTGAGAGGGTTAAACATCAATTCTCGAGAATTATGTGCATATGCTACAAAAAAAATTGAAAAATATAGAAAACGTTTACGAACTACCAGAACTAGATATGCTAATTACGTTGACAACTACATAATAAAATGTTAAAACAGTTGTATTAATATTGTTTCCATATGTTAATTGACTGGATAAAATACTACATGTAACGTAAATTGGTTGTTTTATACCTTTTTACAATATATATATATATATTTTATTCTTTAGTAGGTGCAAATTGATTTATGTAGTGTAAACATTGCCAGAGTTTACTTTGGATGTTAGTGTATAAATGCATTACTGACAAGCTTCTACATCGTATCGGTTATAATGACGTTGTAAAAGACGTCTGTAAGCAATGACATGGCGTGTTTCTTCGTTGCACTCTCAGCTTCCGGTATCTGCCACAGTACCGGAAGCGTGTGGGTACTTTTGAAAGATATTAGTTCGCAGCTGCCTGTTTTACTGGATGGCAGCACTATACGACTGCTTCCATCGGAATTTCAGGCCGTCCTCCATTGACGCCGGTTGCCAGGACAGTTTACTTCATTTTAAGGGAGTGTGCGTTCTGTTTTCATATTTATTGTGCAGAACCAACGTTAGAATTTAATTTTCAGGAAGGGCGTTACCCAACGAGGCCGGTGTTACCGATGTCAACACTACGCAGTCCAATATGGCTTCCGCCGGTCAGGCAGACGTTTCTTCTAATTGATTCGTCGCGAAGCATGACATTTCACCAACTAAAAAGTGGTGTATTAAACAGATATTTCGGCTGTCGGTACGATATACAACATGTTTAAAATCAAAAGACACACTCCCTTTAAGTGAAGACTTGCATATTTCCTACGTCATACCACTTGGGCGATGTCTGTTCTCCCAATGTCAATAAGAGCTTGACGTAGCTCGGCCCGCATCGCGCCGGGACTGCCCTGATGTGGGCAACGGTTCCTCCAAGACGTAAGTATTGCGAAGTTCAGCGACAGAGCGTCTCTTTCGTCACACCGCATACGTTCGACGTCAACATGTTGAAAGCCTAACATTACTCCCAGTTCCATACTGTTGGCGCCCAGCTTCTGCGCAACTGTCATAAGTAAGCGGTCGGTCACCGGTGCTGCAAACACATAATTAAGCTGCTTTAATACGTCTGCGTACATGAGTTTGTTGTACACTTCACGGGACGTCGATATAAAACATGATAATATATACACAATTATTAAGTTAGTATTGTCTCTCATTATCTCAAGTCAACGAGAAGAAACAGACGTGTTTCCTAACACAGTTCCATTTCGATAGTTAGGTTTCGTACAGATCGAAACGAAAATCGAAAGAGTTCATATTTATTTTATTCATTTCAGAAAAATGAAGTAACATGTATGCATAAACCAACTAGGCAATCATTAGGGAGTATTTGATACCTCCGCTTTTTGTTAAATTACTAATAATCGCTGGGAGCAAACAATTTTTACGGGAATGAGTGGAGGGAGCAGCTTTAAAGACAATATAAAATCAATCAATGCTAATAAACTGGGACTGGATTTGGCAGGTCTTACGTGCATCGTTCCCTGCCATGTCCGCCTTCAAGGCGAATATTCAAGTACCGTAGACGTTGTATATATGGTGATAACGATGGTAGCAGTTGGCCAATGTGACGTTTGACGGCCGGTATCTGCAAGTCACAACGATCGATACATTACACAGGGCTTGAGTTGCTCATACGAATCGGCGTGAAAACAAAACCGTGTCCAATGATTCAAGTACACCCCTCTCAGAAGTGTACTCCTGCAGTGACGCGGCAACTTATTTAATTTGAGGGAGGGGGCTCGGAACTCCCGGAGCTCTGGCACCACTCCATCTCCCCTCGTCGACCAAACACACGACGACGGGGAAGAAGTGGGAGGAGGGGGTGTCATCCTCGCGGCGCTCTAAGTCTGGTTTCCCGTCTGCTTGCATCCGTTGATCTCACCGAGGACAGACACCGATGGTAGGGCGGGGTCGGGGTGTGTCGATAGAGTGCTGTTGGATTCTGTGCGCGCCCATTGTCTTAAATGTCGCTTGCTGCCATTTTACTTAGGGGTTGGGGGAGATAAATTTATATCGGCCCGCTACAATATGTCTACGCGACCCCCTACCCTCTCACTTTCCAGCGAATATTCTTAAAACGACATTTTACACGCTTTTACACTGCCGTCCCGTTCTACATTTTGGTTTACGGGGCGGGGGATCATACGTTTGCCCCATACAATTTTAGGGTGTAGCATGCCTATGATTGTTCTTTTCAGACGTGCCAAATGCTAGATATGTTAAACAATATTTCCATATTATCGCGGCGAACGACATGTCTGTTTTGTATGCACCTCAAATGTACGAGTTTGTAACAGTTGCAGTGTATCTAGTTATTGTTATATATTCATTAGATCAACCAGGTGTGTATTGACATCCGTCAGACTAGTCCATTGTCTACATGTAAAACGCAGCGCAGTGGCTCAGGAATAGAGCTTCGGACTCTCGACTAAGATGACCCGGGTTCAAATCCGTGCTGCGGAGTTAAAACCGTGGGCAAGTTTTTTTCACACTGCATTGCTCCAGTTGACCCAGCTGTATAAATGAGTACCTGGCTATAGGCAAGTGGTGGATACGTGTACGAGCAGCCTTCGCGCATTAATTGTAGCATATGGCTGGATGCTTCCCAGAGAAGTTGAGATGATGTCTGCTTGAACAGGGCTGTCAGGGAAGTAAAGTGTAAAGCGTTTTGAGCAATCCTGAGGATTGGATACTGCGTTATATAAGAACTTACCTTTTTTTAATATATTGTGAATTTACAATAATAATTGTGTTGGCACTGAATGGTAGATACTGTGCTAGGCGCTAGCTTTGTCCTTGCGTAACGGCTGGTACTGTACGTATATTATACTAATCCTAATTACCGGAGAGCGGGCGGTCAACTTGTGTCGCGAAGACCAGATCACGTCGGAGGGAACCACTATAGACATATTGATGTTGTTAATGTACTTAGTTGGACCGGTATTATTGTTACTAGTTGTGGTGGTTATCAAACACATACATGCTGTATTTGTATTGGTCTTTGTATATGCCTAAGCGGTTGGTGTATTATATATATCGCACCATTTCATCAAAGTGTTATTTCTGTCACGGCATGTGCCATGTACGGGTGTCAATTATGTCTCATGAAACATCTCGCATCGTCTGTGTGGGAAGTTTGATGTTCAACGGAGGCCTACGAATGACGAACGATTACACGTACGTGTGTAATATTATGTCTACACATCTACATACATACTGGTTTAGCAGGCCGTTTCTAGATAATCATTAATCTTATATGAAGTGTTTTTTCAAAGCCAATTTATTGACTGTATCTTCTTAACGTTTCCTACACAAATGGAAATGTGTGTGTGTGTGTGTGTGTGTGTGTGTGCTGTGCGTGCGTGCGTGCGTGCGTGCGTGCGTGCGTGCGTGCGTGCGTGCGTGCGTGCGTGCGTGTGTGTTCCTGTCAGTTCTATTAAATATTGTGTGCGATCGTAGCGTGCACTTAACTATACATTATTATAATAATGTACTCGACACATTTACAGTGGCCTCTGGGAAGCTATGTCGCATAACCACACAGTGTGCAGGAATGACCTGTACATTGGTAGAAAGGTGTACCTTAACATTAAATTAAAAAAAAAAAATATCATATTGGAGATGTGGCTTCTTAGCAAACCTAGACAAAGTGATATATAACTGCACATTGCGAATGCCAAGTATCATCCTCTTATCGCAATCAGTTCACCAGCTAGGGCGTGTTCACTTTAAAGGTTTCGTTTTAATAATCCAACATACACTTCCACAACGCACACACACACCAAGCGTATCATACCCATTCACAACGCATAACAAGTGACAAATGGAAAACGAAAGTTTTGTTTATTTTCTACGTTAGACGTATGACCTACTATGTTCACTATATACCTGTTAAAAATTACCCGAACGCACCGACACCTGTCAAACCGTGGTTATATGATCACACTGGCTCACTCACAATACCGGAAGTTAACGTACAAACCACGACACACGGTGCTAATCGTTCCCCTTTACTCGCCGTTAAGAGTAGCATTTGTTATGACGAGCAGCTGCAATATGCTGTGAGCAAACACCTCTCTACTATACCTGTATAGAAGGTGTGGTCACCGATGAAAGATTTTGACGTATAAGGGTCGTCTACTCACTGGCGTAGTAGTAGTCTCGCTTACCCGAGTCTCGCTCGGCTGCGTGACTTGGCCGAGAAGATAGTATATATATATAGACCGAGGGGCTCCAACGTCACGCTCGATTGAACGTAGAGCTGCATTATAAATGCGCGGCTATTCAGGTTGACTGAGAGCTCTGAATACATGGTATATACTGGTTTTTTGTTGTCATGAATGTTGTCGCATGCTTGGACGAAAACAAGGCCGAAGGATCGAATTAATGTTTATGCATGTGTGTGTGTGTGTGTGTGTGTGTGTGTGTGTGTGTGTGTGTGTGTGTGTGTGTGTGTGTGTGGGTGTGTGTGGTGTGTGTGTGTGTGTGGTGCGTGCGTGCCTGCGTGCGTGTGTGTGCCTGCGTGCGTGCGTGCGTGTGTGTGTGTGTGTTTGTGTGTTTGTGTGGGTGTGTGTGTGTGTGTGCGTGCGTGCGTGCGTGCGTGCGTGTGTGTGTGTGTGGTGTGTGTGCGTGCGTGTGTGTGTGTGCGTGTGTGTGTGCGTGCGTGTTAAAGTTATTATATATAGTTGCGGGTTTCTTCAACGCCAAGCTTCAATGGCGTGAAATGTCATGGCTATCCTGTGCCGATTTTATTCGATATAAAATATAAAATAAATTGTACAAATATACATAAATTATAAATACAAAGTACATTAAATATAAGGATGACACAAAATGTGTAAGCACTTATCTCCACTGTGGTCCAATCATACAAGATAGCACCAAGTCATGCATCTTCACTGACAGCAAACCCTGTGTGCAGGCATTCGAAAAACCGTGTAGAGGTGAATTCTCCGCCAGCCCTCGTGTTTCTACCGTCCTGTCAACTGTCAGTAAATATCAGGATACGCTATGTACCTAGCAAACTTTGCTAGCAGCAATGCCTCGAACTGCGACGATTCATCATGTCAATTTGCAGTGTTATTAAACGCACAGAAGATTGTATGGTTCGTCGCTTATCGGCACAAGATGTATTGACAGGTATCGCGAAACACCCATTCACAGGGAGAGTTACGTGGTTGGCAATATAGTCCGAATGTCCCGACTTACGCCGCTCGTATGCACACCTGGTACAACGTACACGCCCGTCCACGAAACTGATAAATGTCAGATATGTAAAAAGATACTTGAACGCAACTACAATTGCAAAGTACGGGTTACTGGTGGTCAAGAGGAACCCAGCAAACACGTAACGTTCTGGTAACGTTAGCAGAATGTTATAATTAGGTTGTGCTGTAACGTTCCCATATAACGTTAAGGGAACGTAAAGAAAACTTTCCAAAAAACCGTTAGGAAAACGTTACCGGCTAACGTTATCGTAACATAGAAATAACGTTCTGGTAACCTGATTTTGTTAGCTGGGAATGAGCCATTATATACTCGCGAGTGCATTGTCATTCCCCGCCAAGTCCTAGATGGGCTTGCGACGGTTTTGCACAACTAGACCACACGTCGAGTCATCAGCTACAGATGATAGTACGTCGGTACTATTTCACCCTCGACATGGGCAAAGCCATAGATCGTGTGTCTGACAGTTGTCACTTTTGTGCTGCACTTCGTCCAACACATCACACACTCGTTGAACAGTCTACCATTGACACACCAGAAGCAATAATGGAGTCTTATCTGCTGCTGACGTCATCAGACGTAACTGACAACTCATATTCGTCTTGAATGTGTCACGTCTTTCACGATAGTAGAGAATGAGAGACACAACACCCTGCACGACGCTCTAATACGCCTGTGCACAGAAAAGCTGGAATTTCGGTGAGGGCGGACATATTGTTCTGACCCCAACAAATCTGAAGTAACGCTGAGACGGTTTCAAAAATAACTTAAGAGTGCCGACGCACAAACAAACATCTCTTAAAACACGGGAAAACGGGGCTAAGTTGTCGTTATAGTGCCCTTTTAGGAGGGTATATATATATATATATATATATATATATATATATATATATATATATATATATATATATATATTATATATATATATATATATAACCTCTCCTATCCTCTGGTTGAAGTTAGCGCGTATTTTCGTCCCGCAGCTTACCAGTCTGGAATATAAATATCCGGTTCAGGATGCTCTTCCTCCTTGTGTGTGTGTGTGTGTGTGTGTGTGTGTGTGTGTGTGTGTGTGTGTGTGTGTGTGTGTGTGTGTGTGTGTGTGTGTGTGTGTGTGTGTGTGTGTGTGTGTGTGTGTGTGTGTGTGTGTGTGTGTGTGTGTGTGTATGTATATATATATATATATATTATATATATATATATATATATATATATATATATATATATTATATATATATATATATATATATATATATACACACACACCATAGAGAGGAAGAGCATCCTGAACCGGATATTTATATTCCAGACTGGTAAGCTGCGGGACGAAAATACGTGGGGGTGGTCTAGGGGGCCATGCCCCCAATCCCATAAAATTAGGATGGTGGGGAGCGAAGCACCTGGCTGCCTGATTCAGAGTCACAAAATGCAGAGGGTATAAGAATGCCTGTGTTGAACGTATCTTAAACCTAACTAATCCTGAAGCTAATCCCAGAGCTAATCCATCCGAGCTGGGCCGGGCTCTTTAACACACACCGCCTTCAAACGAAAGGTACGAAAAATTTAAACAAATACCATACCAAACGACGTCGACGATGCTAACAGCTCTGCTAATCTTATCCAGAGCCGGGGCTCTTCAACACACAGCGCCCTCACACGGATGGGTTGGTTAATCAAACTTAAAACAGATACCGTACTAAACGACGAGACATCCGACACTGAGCTAGACGATCTGTGCGCGGTTGGTTCCGGGGGGGGGGGACAACGAATACAAAAACAC
>JAODUO010000718.1:487500-502500 GCA_025642075.2 Ridgeia piscesae
ATCGGAAGTACGTGCACCGGTAGACGTAGAATACATGTACATGCACTGGTATGTGTAGACTAGGGGTACGCATACTTTTAGAAGTAGACAGATAATAAGACGTAGACTGGATGTACGGGCGTTCTTATATGTAGACCTGATGTACGTGCACTGGTAGACGTACACATAATGTACGTACACTGGTAGACGTACACCGCATGTATGTGCACTGGTAGACGTACACATAATGTACGTACACTGGTAGACGTACACCGCATGTATGTGCACTGGTAGACGTACACATAATGTACGTACACTGGTAGACGTACACCGCATGTATGTGCACTGGTAGACGTACACATAATGTACGTACACTGGTAGACGTACACCGCATGTATGTGCACTGGTAGAAGTACACGTAATGTACGTACACTGGTAGACGTACACCGCATGTATGTGCACTGGTAGACGTACACGTAATGTACGTACACTGGTAGACGTACACCGCATGTATGTGCACTGGTAGACGTACACATAATGTACGTACACTGGTAGACGTACACCGGATGTATGTGCACTGATAGACGTACACCGGATGTACGTACACTGGTATACCTGCACCTGGTGTACATGCACTGGTAGACGTACATCGGATGTATGTGCACTGGTAGACGTACACCGGATGTATGTGCACTGGTAGACGTACACCGGATGTATGTGCACTGGTAGACGTACACCGGATGCACTGATTTGCGTAACCCTGACGAATATACACTCATAGAAATGTACCGGATGAACGTGCACTGGCAAAAAAAGACCGGATGTAGGAATGTTGCTAGAAATATACTGGATGTCCGTGCAGTGGTAGACTTAGACCGGATGTCCTTGCAGTGGTAGAAATAGACCGGATGTCCGTGCAGTGGTATACTTAGACTGGATGTCCGTGCAGTGGTAGGCTTAGACTGGATGCCCGTGCAGTGGTAGACTTAGACCGGATGTCCGTGCAGTGGTATACTTAGACCGGATGTCCGTACAGTGGTAAAAATAGACCGGATGTCCGCGCAGTAGTAGACTTAAACCGGATGTCCGTGCAGTGGTAGACTTAGACCGGATGTCCGTGCAGTGGTAGAAATAGACTGGATGTCCGTGCACTGGTAGAAATAGACTGAATGTCCGTGCAATGGTAGAAATAGACTGAATGTCCGTGCACTGGTAGAAATAGAGTGGATGTCAGTGCAATGGTAGAAATAGACTGAATGTCCGTGCAATGGTAGAAATAGACTGGATGTCCGTGCAATGGTAGACTTAGACCGGATGTCCGTGCAGTGGTAGCCTTAGACCGGATGCCGGTGCATTGGTAAAAGTAGACTGGATGTACGTCTACTATTAGACGGAGACCGTGTGGATGCATTAGGTGAATGTTTATGTGTTGTTCTGTACGCTTCAGCCCGTAGCGCCATTGCGTAGACAAATAACTGCATCTGTCTCTGGCGCTAAATTTGAAAGAACAATAAGCAGAATGCCACGGGTTGTTGTGAACGGCCACAGACATCGTGTTTACCAGTTTCCGTTGTACGTGGTGTAGACATGTCGTGATGCAAGGACAGTCAAGTAGTAGCCATATCAATCGCAACTATACAGCCATATTTTAGAAAATGTAACAGGAACAGTTTATAAACAATTTACGTTAACTAGTACACACGTAATGAATTCAAATGCAATAATATATATTATTGTGGGCGACTGATGAACGGAAATCGTTCGCATTGCACTGCAGCGTCTATTTATATGTGGAATGACAAAATAAAGTCATAATCATTTTCTCAAGGAATATATAATATTGGCGTGTCGATCATGTTAAAACTATTGCCAACAAAACAAGGGGCCGAGGTTAAGGGGTTTGTCGTCGCCGCTGCACCCGACATGTAAGTTGCTTCTCGTCCAGTCTTCTCGTCTCCTGTACTGCGGGTCTCACTCGGGACAGACTTTGGTGGGTGTGGGGGAGGGGCGGGGGGAGGGGGGGAGGGGCAACGGAAACGCCTTAGCGGGGGCAGCATTTTTGACGAAGGTCAATGTGTGTAATTTCAGTAAACTATATGTGTAATGTCAGTCCCCAGTACCCTAGACTACCCTCCCCCGTAGCGCCTCAGACAATACACTGCATTGTGACCCTCACCGGCCAGCCAGTGAACTGAAAGGGGTACATTGTGACCATCACCGGCCAGCCAGTGACTGAGGGGGGAGCGAGCAATGACCCGTTCCATCCCACTGCATACCAGTAATGACCCGGCCTATACAAATCTATACAAATGCCGCTAGTCACTGGTGACCGACGCCGGTCCGATTCACGACAAGACAGCGTCACCAGCACCACACACAGTCGCGACGAATACGGAAACGGACGACACATCTCCGGATCACCGTGACAGCTGACACACCAACCTCGCATACCAGCCACCACTGATCCACGTAAGTTACAACTGTGTTAATTTTGACTCGGTCGTTCTCCACATCACTAGCAAAGTGTTCACTCATGAAACGGCATCAGCTGAATGGGATAGTTCAAGAATGTATAGGAATCTGGCTTGCCCTACTTTCGCTCGAGTAACGGTTGTCTACGTGCCGGGTGAAAAAAATGGCGTCCCTCGCCGATACACAATTTACCTGTTTCCTCATATGAAGTACACTATTACTAACCATGTTTTCGTGTGAATAATGTGAGCTGACATTTTTCACCAGCCGTCATATCTTGATCTGTATTCGCCAGTTCCACGCATCGCCCCTGTTTTTCATGGAATTTTGGGGTGGATATGGTTGTTTTTGCTATTATTACTCAAGGTATCTCGTACCAGAGTCGTATGCTGAGTACTTACTGAAGGCGACGTTTAAACGACGCCGTTTGTAGTCGTACGTTGAATTGATACATTATTATTTGCTCGTCAGGTATGTGAATGGTAAAGACACATTAGATGTATGGGTGTTGGTTGGGCCCGTGTGCGCGTTGGCTGTGTCTGTGTGTGCGTTGGTTGAGTCTGTGTGAGTGTTATTTGAGTGTGTATAACTGTTGCTTGAGTCTGTGTAAGGTTTGGTTGAATATGTGTTAGTGTTGGTTGGGTCTGTGTGATTGTAAAAAAATATATATAGGTATATAAATAAATAAAATTAGTACGATATTAAATAGTGCAGCACTCTTAAATATAAAAATAAATTACGTATTAGTCATAAAAACACATAATAACCTGTCTAGTGTATAATTACATTGCAATGAGACTGATAAATGACGGTATAGGGATCATTATTATTAGTAATAACTAGTTTTGTATATGTTAAAACTGTAAAATAATAATAATCATAATAATTACGTAACACTAATGCCAATAAATAAGTGTATAATTATGTATTGATAATATTACCAAATAATCTTGTAAACAATTAATAATGTTCATGTCGAATTACACTAATAGGAGATACGAAAAAATGTGTCTTCAGTAGACGTTTGAAGCTGGTCCGATTGTCACAAGTCTTAATGACCGTTGGTAAATTGTTCCATAGGGACGCAGCAGCGACAGTGAACGAGCATTCTCCAGCTTTGGTACGGGTACGCTTCACTTGTAACATGTTATTGTTCACAGAGCACAGTGTTCTTGTCGGTTGATACGGGCACACGAGTTCCCACAAATACACTGGCGCCTCGTTGTGCATGGCTTTGTAAGTGAATACAAGTAGCTTGAAATCAACTCTGCACACAATGGGCAGCCAGTGGAGTTCGCGTAGCAAGGGTGTGGCACTGTCGCCACGCGGGCTACGCATAATCAACCTGGCAGCCGTGTTGTGTATTCGCTGTAGACGGGCGATGTTAATTGCAGACGTACCGTATAAGAGGCGTTACAGTAGTCAAGCCGTGATGTGACAATGGCATTGACAACGCGTTCCTTTGTCGGTCTAGGGAGAAAGCGGCTAATTTGATTAATGTTTTGCAGGTAGAAAGAGCAAGAACTGATAGTTTGCGATACTTGCTTCTTCATGTCAAGGTGCCTATCAATGCAAACACCAAGACACTGAACACAAAGCGAAGCCGTAATTGTAGCCACACCAACGCGAATCACACTTTTATCCACGATTGCATTTGCAGACTTAGGCACAATCGGAAGATATTGTGTCTTGCCATCGTTCATGAACATAGAATTCCGTACGTTTTCTTAGTGGCATTACATATCGCTGTGATATACGTGTTCGTTGTTCGATCAAACACATCAATACAACGACGTATTTCGTCTGATGGCCTATCGATGTCGTTGAAATACTGCAGACCTGATAGGAGATTGTCAATCTTTCCACGAAAGAAACGAGAAAATAGTTCGCATTCTTGAGCGGCCAAACGGAATTCAGGTTGTTGCTGTACGCGCTGACCATCGAGCGATCTCAGTAGACGAAACATGTTTTTGTTGCTTGCCTTTTCCAGTTGATTTCGAAAATAATCCGTTTTGCGTGCGGATATCAACGCAGTACACTCATCCCGAGCGGTGACGTATAATTGTCGATGTATCTCCAGTTTTGTCCTTTCTGTATGTATGAGCATGGGTGTGTGCGCGCGTGCGCGTGCGTACGTGTGTGTCTTTAGCAGGGTAATCTACGCCATAACGACTTTGATGCAACACCTGTCCAGTGTGATTCATCCTGTACTACTTCTATATGTTGTCGGTACATTGAATCAAAAGCGTATCCGGGTTCCTATCTCGTGTCTGTAAACTGGAACATTACCTTCAGTCTCCATACCGCACAGCGGCCTGGCGGATCGTTGTGGAACCTTATGCAATTTGTTATATTTAGTAACATTCCCTTGTGATATTATTATAATGCGGAAAACGTGCTGTGGAGAAATGCATCTGATCAATTCATGGACATTTGACGTCACTCGACCGGACGTGTTTGTGTAATAGGGCGTGCAAGTCTCGCGCGCGAAAACGAGGCTGGGGGCAGTTGGGGGCAGGAGGTCCATATACTCCATGTTAACACATAGGACTTTGATTTGTTTTGGTCGTAATAATCGAACTGTCCCGAAATAGCGTATTTCAGTTATATTGTCCGAAGGATTATTACAAGCAAAAGCAATGGAACATTTTGCCGGTGACAATGATCACGGAAATCATGAGTTTTAATCGATTATTATGGTGGTTGTCATGGCAATAGCGGCAAGTACTTGTGTTTGGCGATCTTGACTAATAATGAAGAGTGCCAGTTTTCGCGCAGTACAACCTGTTTGGGCCAAACGTATACATATGTTATGATTATGTGCATTTAGACAACTTGTCAGATATAAGTGCTTATCGAAACCACAACGTACAGCAATGTAAAACGCAAATCCCGTAAAAGACACATACAGCCTAGCATCGTGTCGATTATCTGCACTACGTAAATCGCTATATGTCTATGATAGTGTGGTAAACTCAATATTAAATCGGACATTTAAGATAAGAAACGTATAACATAATATATTTATGAACTGATTTTCCTAGTATTCATCAGTCGGAAGCTACAACTGTCATCCATCGTTAGAATATTATTCTTGTGTCCAGTCCCCAATGAGTCTCGCTTAGTCCCCAATAAGCTCCAGTCGCGCGGAGTCACGCCATGTACCGTGACCCACTTGCAGGCCCTATTCGCCGTGGGAAGCTGTCGTACCTTGCGTGTGGCCGGACATGTTCAACATAACACCGACGCGCTACAGTGATTCGTCTGAAAGCTGTTTGTGCCAGCCGACTCGGTCAAGTGTGTCGGAGCGCTACGGCGAATGTTATGTGTTGTGGACATGTTATGAAACCCTTCGCGCCACCGCCTCTGGCACAGCACCCACAGGAGTAGCATTCCGCTATTGTTAGTCTGCGGGTCAAATGTCGTGCGGTTATCTCCAGGCGGCTCAAGCCGTTTCATAGATGCTAGTAAAGAGCACATATTTTCTTATCTGCACTACATCTGAACAACAACAAGTAATCACACAGAAAACAACGTCTAATCAAAATGACGACCCTGTCTATTTTAAAAAGTAGGCTTGGGACTGGTTCGAGAGCAGAGATATTGAAGCTTGCGATGCTATCGTCAAAACGAAGAAGTACTGTGCTGTCTGTGCATGATTCTTGGGAATTTCAGTTCGCAGCGCCCGTCTCGCGAACCAGGTGGAAACCATCAGGGTTCATCGAACGTGTATCAGGCCCGTCTAAGTTGCATTAAATCGCTTACAAAAAAGAGTGACAAATCACGTGGACTTCTGAAGCAAGTCACCAAACTCAAACGCGACCATTTCGGCGGATTGCATTAGCAGAAAATATGCCCACTACCTTGTACGTATAGTTGATTTATTACTTTTGTTATTCCGTCTCACCAACCTAAGATTTGACATCTCCGTCACGGAGTATCATCTGCGTCACGACAATGCATCTACGTCACGGAGTATCATCTGCGTCACGACAATTCATCTACGTCACGGAATATCATCTGGGTCACGACAATTCATCTACGTCACGGGATATCATCTGCGTCACGACAATTCATCTACGTCACGGAGTATCATCTGCGTCACGACAATTCATCTACGTCACGGGGTATCATCTGGGTCACGACAATTCATTTACGATCACGGAGTATCATCTGCGTCACGACAATTCATCTACGTCACGGAGTATCATCTGCGTCACGACAATTCATCTACGCCACGGAGTATCATCTGCGTCACGACAATTCATCTACGCCACGGAGTATCATCTGCGTCACGACAATTCATCTACGTCACGGAGTATCATCTGCGTCACGACAATTCATCTACGTCACGGAGTATCATCTGCGTCACGACAATTCATCTACGTCACGGGCTATATCTCCAGACCCCTGCAACATATTACTCTTGCCGTGGTTCCGATGGTGTAAAAGAAATGTTATGTTGTATGTGGTCTACTAATGTATAGGTAAAGGACGTTATATAAAATATGATCACTAGCAGTCTTGTTATCAGTTATCAGTAGTAGTGCATATTGGACATCCAGATTCCACCGTCATCAAACGTGTCTAACGTAATCAAACGACTTAGACATACGCATATTGACTATATTAATACTGATTATTTATATAGATGTACATTACCACAAGAATGATATCGCTGTAACCATGATTGTTTTGTGTTATTTATAACATTACCACACACGCACGCACGCACGCACGCACGCACACACGCACACACACACACGCATGCACGCACGCACGCACGCACGCGCACACACACACACACACACACACACACACACACACACACACACACACACACACGTGTTAATGTATTGGTGTGTGCTTATTCCGTATGGTGACGTAGTTAAATTACGTACCCAATCGACAGTTGCAATGCAGTCCTGCTCTTGAGTGTTACTAATATTGTTTCCGAGGCAGACATCACCATGGCCTATCAGCAGCAGTACCCGCAACAGGTTGTGGTACAGCAGCCCGTCATCATGCAGCAGACAGCCATCCCAAGAGACTGGAGCACGGGCGTGTGTGGGTGTTTCGAGGACATCGGCGGCTGTAAGTTGAACACCGCATTGGATGTTGTCGTTGCGTGTTACCAGTTCGCATACAAGCACTTGCGGTTGTGGATGGGCTTTAGACTGTCCGTCGGTGTGTGCATGCATTGTGTGTGTGTGTGTGTGTGTGTGTGTGTGTGTGTGTGTGTGTGTGTGTGTGTGTGTGTGTGTGAGAGAGGAGAGAGAGAGAGAGGAGGAGAGAGAGAGAGAGAGAGAGAGAGAGAGAGAGAGAGAGAGAGAGAGCAGCGAGAGAAGAGAGGAGAGGAGAGAGGAGCGAGAGAGAGAGAGAGAGAGAGAGAGAGAGAGAGCAGCGAGAGAGAGAGAGAGAGAGAGAGAGAGAGAGAGAAGAGAGAGAAGATGAGAGATAGAGAAGATAAGAGATGAGAGAGAGAGAGAGAGAAGAGAGAGAGAGAGATATAAGATAGAAAGAGAAAAAAAGAGATAGAGAGAAAATCAGCGATATATATATATATATATATATATATATATATAGAGATAGATATAAGAGATAGAGATAGAGAGAGAGAGATAGAGTATATAGTATATATATATATATATATATATGATATAGATATAATATAGATATAGAAAAGAGATAGAGAGATAGAGAGGAAGAGAGAGAGAGAGATAGAGAAGAGAGAGAGATAGAGAGAGAGGAGAGAGAGAGAGAGAGAGAGAGAGGGAGAGAGAGAGAGAGGAGAGAGAGAGGGAGAGAGAGAGAGAGAGAGAGAGGAGAGAGAGAGAGAGAGAGAGAGAGAGAGAGAGAGAGAGAGAGAGAGAGAGAGATAGAGAGAGATCAGCGAGAGAGATAGAGATAGAGATAGAGAGTGAGAGTGAGAGAGAGAGAGAGAGAGAGAGGGAGAGAGAGAGAGAGGGGGACATAGAGAGAATCTAACGACTATGCGTAAATGCAGTCTACTTAACGTCCACACCACACCCTGACGATGTTGACGATGCTGTTGTTAGGTTGCTACGCCATGTGCTGTCCGCTCTGCTTTCTGTCGAGTCTCTCGACGCGAATGAACGAAAACTGCTGTGCCATCTGCGTCGCGCCCGTCGCAATGAGAACTAAGCTGAGGATCGAGAATCACATCCAGGTTCGTCCTATCCTAAGCTTGTTGTCATATAGTGTGGTGTGACTTATCTCGTGAGATGTCCTCATGTCATGTCTCGGAAGTTTGTATATTTGTCAAGCATGCGTGGTTACTTGTAATTTCACTGATTAAATCTATGTTTATCCAAACCATTATTGACTAGACTAATGAAAGTCGAAGCTGTGTGTCTGTCTGGCTGTCGTCTGTCTGTCTGCCTGTCTGTCTGTCTGTCGGTCTGTCTGTCTCTGTCTGTCTGTCTGTCTGTCGGTCTGTCTGTCTCTCTGTCTGTCTGTCTGTCTGCCTGTCTGTCTGTCTGGCTGTCGTCTGTCTGTCTGTCTGGCTGTCGTCTGTCTGTCTGTCTGTCTGTCTGTCTGTCTGTCGGTCTGTCTCTTTGTCTGTCTCTCTGTATCCCTGTCTCTCTGTCTGTCTGTCGGTCTGTCTGTCTGTCTGTCTCTCTGTCTCTCTGTCTCTCTGTCTCTCTGTCTCTCTGTCTCTCTGTCTCTCTGTCTCTCTGTCTGTCTCTCTATCCTGTCTCTCTGTCTGTCTATCTGTCTGTCTGTCTGTCGGTCGGTCTGTCTGTCTGTCTCTCTGTCTGTCTCTCTGTCTCTCTGTCTCTCTGTCTCTCTGTCTCTCTGTCTGTTACCCATTGGAAGCTGGTGAACATTGAGAATTAACAGTATAATATTTCCTGTTTCATTTGTTCTGCCGTTAACAAACCAGGTCGTACCACGAGAAGCAGAATGCTGAGCAAAGAAATCGCGTCCATACTCCCAAATGGAAATCTGAAGACATTGATCTGACAAAGATTAATTTGTTCTATAATTTCTGTTTACGTTTGTGATTTCAGGGCAGCGTGTGTACCGACTTCTGTACACTGTGTTGGTGTGGCGACTTCGCCGCCATGCAGATGGACAGAGAACTAAAGAAAATGGGTCGCTAGGGGGCGCCATGTTGGTCGGGAGAGAACGCCATGGTGGACGTCACACAAGTAGTCTCGCTTAACTAACTCAACCGACTTCGTGCATTCGCCAAGAAGCGAGTATGGCTAAAATACGTAGTTTCACTGCTCGCTGCCGACAGATGGCGTCACTGTTTTATATTAATTCACAGGTATAAAGATTGTTAATGTGTATAATAATATGTATGATTTTGATAAACGAAATGAAGTCACAAAATATCTACATACATCATAGAATCAAGAATCTACAACAACAAAAAACATGCGTCACCTAGTGACGTGATAGACAGACAAACAAACAACGACAATTTGTCATTTTGGTTTATTTTATTGTGTGACTTGTTTCAAAATATTATCTGATAACAGTTTGCCTTACTTAATATGTATTTCACAGTTGGCCTGAGAGCCAGTCGTCATTTCTTTCCTACTCTGGAGTAAGGTCGACTTAGCGGTCACTTCCTGGTCCGTTGTGAAGGGCACCCAGGTGACGTCACCTCACAGCGCCCTGGTAATCGAGTCAAGATACTCGTCTTCGTAATGTTTTTACACTAATAGTCTGTTACAGAGATAATGGACTTAGATAATTTTAAGATGTTCTTAAATGTTTTGAATGTAATACGTAATTGTAATTGTTTTAGACTAGTCAATTATATTATGTTATAATTATGTTATCTGCTAGAGGCTTAAAACAAGAATATAGCCTTATAATGTGTGTGTGTGTGTGTGTGTGTGTGTGTGTGTGTGTGTGTGTGTGTGTGTGTGTGTGTGTGTGTGTGTGTGTGTGTGTGTGTGTGTGTTTGTGTGTGTATATTATTGTTATATATATATATATATATACACACACACACACACACACACACATTATAAGGCTATATTCTTGTTTTAAGCCTCTAGCAGTGGGGTGTATATGGATTAGCACGGATATAATTCGCACGTTTAGGGGTTTATTTTACGATTGAATAAACATCATTGTTAACACTAGCCTACTTTGTTCTCATTGTTTGATAATTCCGTTTTCTTAATTTCGTTTTTGGGATGAATTGTTTAGACGTTGGGGAGCGGTGGTCGCGCGGTAGAGCGCCGGACTGTCAATCGAGGGGAAGGTGGTTCAATCCAACCTACCGCCGTTTCTAAACTTAGGCAATTTCTTCACCCCACATTTGCCTGTGTCTTTCGGAAGAGACACTAAAAGCCGGTGGTCCCTTCTATCTGGTGTCTATGCCAGGGGAAGTAAAAGATCCCACACAGGGGGTAAATGTGTAACCTGTAGTGGACACACAAATTCTAGAGAAGAACAACTCCTGCGTTAGCCCAAGTTTGGGCTGTTTGGATGTAATCACCTAAGACCTAAGACGTTACAACTTTCGCAGTAAAGCGACTTAGTTCTGTTTCGTTTGAACTGATCTGATAACGACGTGACACTTTTCGGCACAGACGCATTGTTACACGAAAATAATTAGCGTGAGCTTTGTCATCAAGAGGCAGAATGATTATATGTTTTCTTCATTCAGTATGCCTTTTGGTCACTGGTTTTTTCCTGAACGAGCAGTTCAGGAAAAAACCAGATTGTTAAGGTTGGCGATAATATTTTTCTCGTATATTACTCTCTCTCTATAAATACACCTCAGTGGTATGTTCTCCCCTTGTTTGTACTCGCTCTACCCACGCCTGTAGAGCCAGTTACAGCACCAACACAGTTTTAACGTTTGCAGATGACCCACATTCTGATGAGGAATACACCCTCGGCCATGTTACAAAATTAGCAGTCTGGTGATGAAAACCTAAATAAAAGTAATCATCGTTGATTTCAAGAGAACTGAATCCATCCATCTATTCTGGTGAATCATGGTAAATACACTTCATATCAAGTTTTGTAGATCATTTCCAATCTATCAGCACATCCATCTCTCTAGTTTGAAATGTAATTGATTGGAATATGGTACCAGAGATGTACACGAGGTGATTACGATGATTCACGCATCTGATCCCAACTGCCGCACACACGCTCTACCCATGTGTCAAGTGCACATGTCAGAAAAGACGCTCTCGTGAGATATACCATGGACACACCCCAGCCTATCGCCGTCCCCCTCGTCCACTACTCCAGTCTGTCGCCGTCCCCCTCGTCCACTACTCCAGCCTATCGCCGTCCCCCTCGTCCACTACTCCAGCCTGTCGCCCCCCTCGTCCACTACTCCAGCCTGTCGCCCCCTCGTCCATTACTCCAGCCTGTCGCCGTCCCACTCGTCCACTACTCCAGCCTGTCGCCGCCCCCTCGTCCACTACTCCAGCCTGTCGCCGCCCCCTCGTCCACTACTCCAGCCTATCACCGTCCCACTCGTCCACTACTCCAGCCTGTCGCAACCCCCTCGTCCACTACTCCAGCCTATCGCCGTCCCCTCGTCCACTACTCCAGCCTGTCGCCGTCCCCCTCGTCCACTACTCCAGCCTGTCGCCGTCCCCCTCGTCCACTACTCCAGCCTGTCGCTGTCCCCCTCGTCCACTACTCCAGCCTATCGCCGTCCCCCTCGTCCACTACTCCAGCCGGTCGCCGTCCCCCTCGTCCACTACTCCAGCCTGTCGCCGTCCCTCTCGTCCACTACTCCAGCCTATCGCCGTCCCCCTCGTCCACTACTCCAGCCTGTCGCCGTCCCCCTCGTCCACTACTCCAGCCAGTCGCCGTCCCCCTCGTCACTACTCCAGCCTGTCGCCGTCCCCATCGTCCACTACTCCAGCCTGTCGCCGTCCCCCTCGTCCACTACTCCAGCCTATCGCTGTCCCCCTCGTCCACTACTCCAGCCTGTCGCTGTCCCCCTCGTCCACGCGTGTGTACTTGCGTGAAAGTACATAATGCGCGTGATATCAGTAATACATAAAAAGCCGGCAAGTGGCTGCACTCGAATCAAGGAATGATGTAGAGCTTTTCTGGAATGTTTTTCTTGCATGCCTTTGCTTAAACGTTGTTGTACTGTTCCGTTCGTAAGGTGGCGCTACCATCACACTCGTAAGGTGCCGCTACACCAGGTTATTATTAGTAGTGAAATAGTCATGATAAACTGGAACTGAGTCACGTTATTGTGTAAATTCAACCATCTCAAGAAATAATTAACTAGGCCATAGACTGACACAAATAAATTATCCATTCCGAACGCTTTATTACATACACCTTTCCATATAATTTTACTACAAAAACTTAAGTGAGTTATTGGAATAACTAGAGTAATTATGCCATATAACATAAGCGCTTTAGGATTTTCCCAGAAAGTAAATACGGCAGCATCCACATATGTCTGCGGCACAGGCATAAGGCATGAAGCATGAGCCGCAATGTGCATAACCAAGAAGTAACAAAGGGAAAGTGGTAACAAACATGTAGACGTGGTGATTACGATTAATTAGAAAGCAAGTGCACATATCAGAAAAGACGCTCTCGTGAGATGTCCGTCGGTCCGTCGGTCCGTCGGTCCGTCGGTCCGTCGGTCCGTCCTTCCGTCCTTCCGTCCTTCCGTCCTTCCGTCCTTCCGTCCTTCCGTCCTTCCGTCCTCCGTCCTTCCGTCCTTCCGTCCTTCCGTCCTTCCGTCCTTCCGTCCTTCCGTCCTTCCGTCCTTCCGTCCTTCCGTCCTTCCGTCCTTCCGTCCTTCCGTCCTTCCGTCCTTCCGTCCTTCCGTCCTTCCGTCCTTCCGTCCTTCCGTCCTTCCGTCCTTCCGTCCTTCCGTCCTTCCGTCCTTCCGTCCTTCCGTCCTTCCGTCCTTCCGTCCTTCCGTCCTTCCGTCCTTCCGTCCTTCCGTCCTTCCGTCCTTCCGTCCTTCCGTCCTTCCGTCCTTCCCTCCTTCCGTCCTTCCCTCCTTCCGTCCTTCCGTCCTTCCGTCCTTCCGTCCTTCCGTCCTTCCGTCCTTCCGTCCTTCCGTCCTTCCGTCCTTCCGTCCTTCCGTCCTTCCGTCCTTCCGTCCTTCCGTCCTTCCGTCCTTCCGTCCTTCCGTCCTTCCGTCCTTCCGTCCTTCCGTCCTTCCGTCCTTCCGTCCTTCCGTCCTTCCGTCCTTCCGTCCTTCCGTCCTTCCGTCCGTCCGTCCGTCCGTCCGTCCGTCCGTCCGTCCGTCCGTCCGTCCGTCCGTCCGTCCGTCCGTCCGTCCGTCCGTCCGTCCGTCCGTCCGTCCGTCCGTCCGTCCGTCCGTCCGTCCGTCTGTCCGTCCGTCCGTCCGTCCGTCCGTCCGTCCGTCCGTCCGTCCGTCCGTCCGTCGTCGTCCGTCCGTCCGTCCGTCCGTCCGTCCGTCCGTCCGTCCGTCCGTCCGTCCGTCCGTCCGTCCGTCCGTCCGTCCGTCCGTCCGTCCGTCCGTCCGTCCGTCCGTCCGTCCGTCCGTCCGTCCGTCCGTCCGTCCGTCCGTCCGTCCGTCCGTCCGTCCGTCCGTCCGTCCGTCCGTCCGTCCGTCCGTCCGTCCGTCCGTCCGTCCGTCCGTCCGTCCGTCCGTCCGTCCGTCCGTCCGTCCGTCCGTTCGTCCGTCCGCCCGCCCGCCCGCCCGCCCGCCCGCCCGCCCGCCCGCCCGCCCGCCCGCCCGCCCGCCCGCCCGCCCGCCCGCCCGCCCGCCCGCCCGCCCGCCCGCCCGCCCGCCCGCCCGCCCGCCCGCCCGCCCGCCCGCCCGCCCGCCCGCCCCCCGCCGTTTCGAAACGTAGGCAATTTCTTCACCCCACATTTGCCTGTGTCTTTCGGAAGAGACACTAAAAGCCGGTGGTCCCTTCTATCTGGTGTCTATGCCAGGGGAAGTAAAAGATCCCACACAGGGAGTAAATGTGTAACCTGTAGTGGACACACAAATTCTAGAGAAGAACAACTCCTGCGTTAGCCCAAGTTTGGGCTGTTTGGATGTAATCACCTAAGACCTAAGACGTTACAACTTTCGCTGTAAAACGACTTAGTTCTGTTTCGTTTGAACTGATCTGATAACGATGTGACACTTTTCGGCACAGACGCATTGTTACACGAAAATAATTAGCGTGAGCTTTGTCATCAAGAGGCAGAATGATTATATGTTTTCTTCATTCAGTATGCCTTTTGGTCACTGGTTTTTTCCTGAACGAGCAGTTCAGGAAAAAACCAGATTGTTAAGGTTGGCGATAATATTTTTCTCGTATATTACTCTCTCTCTATAAATACACCTCAGTGGTATGTTCTCCCCTTGTTTGTACTCGCTCTACCCACGCCTGTAGAGCCAGTTACAGCACCAACACAGTTTTAGCGTTTGCAGATGACCCACATTCTGATGAGGAATACACCCTCGGCCATGTTACAAAATTAGCAGTCTGGTGATGAAAACCTAAATAAAAGTAATCATCGTTGATTTCAAGAGAACTGAATCCATCTATCTGTTCTGGTGAATCATGGTAAAACACTTCATATCAAGATTTGTAG
>JAODUO010000718.1:507500-522500 GCA_025642075.2 Ridgeia piscesae
CGCGGGTCTCGCGGGCCAATTGAAAACCGTCTGCGGGCCAAATTTGGCCTGCGGGCGAGTGTTAGCGGATCTGCCATTATGGTAACTGGAATGCCTCAATACTTGTATACATCTTGCGACAAGTGTGACATAAATTGATTATTATATTTATAGTGATACAAATATTAAATATCGCAATTGTAATGTGATATGAATAGGCACACAACGTGCTACAATACGACTTTACTAGACTCACGTGACATCAACTAAACATCTGACATCTGACACGCAGATGTCCAGGCAGGTTTACGTGTGCTTAGTGACAGGAGTTCGCAAACGACTGACTTTGTTACAACTGATAATGTAATAATCACCTGTTAATGTAATAAGTGCCTGATAATGTAATAAAAACACCTGATAATGTATTAACTACATGATGTAATAACATCACCTGATAACAAATAAACATGCTGCCTGATAATACATTTTGACTAATAATGTAATAAAATGCTCCTGCCCATTGATATAATAACGTACATATTTCAGGTAGGGCAAGTAAGTTTAGTATTTTTCGTAGATTCCATTTTGAATTCTTGCACTTAATCCATTTTATCAATTTCGTCAATTTCGCAATACTGCAATTTTACTAGTCTTTTTAGATTGAATCGAATATGCTGATTCCAAATCTGAAGTTCGAATTGTCAGGATTTTGTGTTTGTGATATACATTCTCCACCATAAGTTATACATTCTCGCATCATTTACAAATGACGGCTTGGTCGTAATATGTTACTTTACGTCTATGGACTTAATTGATATCGATTTTTTCAGCGCAAATCGTGGTATCGATGATCTGACATGTTCATTTTTACATGTTATAATATCAGATTATCTAACGCCCATAAGCGAGGAGTTTACCGGTTCGATCCTAGAGTGAAAGCCAGATCGACCGACCAATCGACGGATCTATCAATGGATCGATCGATCGATCAATTGATCGATATATCAATCAATCAACTATCTAAACAATCAGTCTATCAACCAATCACTCAACCAATTAACCACCGCAGCATTTTGTCTAGTGCGTGTTTAAACTAACTCCTTTCTTCGAGTTCCAGTGTATAGCAGCCGAGGTTGTATTTCTTGGCGAACGTGTTATCGAGACTGAAGAGTAAATGAGCACAGCCGCTGTAGGCGGACGGTGAGACGGCGACGTCGGTGAGCTCCACACATAAGCTCGCTTCCGGCAAGGACGGCACGTCGCCGACACACACGGGCCGTGGGTCTCGGGCTGCAACCAAATGTAACCATTACATCATATATACGTGCTTTACAAACATATGCACATGTACATAAAGTAATAGACGTACTAACCAATAAATAAATACGTAAAAGGTAGCTAAAATGTAGTTACAAAAACATTTAAAATAGAGATTACTAGGAACAACATTCTTCAAAAACTACCCTAAATACAATAATTTGAGCAATCTGACTAACATGCAAATGTTCCTTGAATGAACATTATGTCAAGTTAGTGGATCCTAGACTATACATTTTTATTTTGCATAACGTAGTCACGACTTTCTTTACCCGTAAAGATTTTCGTCGAATGTGATAAGTTGACTTCATCATAGTATACGTGGGTAGTTTGTAATTGCCTTCGTCTCGGTTTATTGGCGTTTTCGTCTTCCAAATACAGAGGACGGATTTAGTGATGTTAGACATTAATCAATTTTTTCGCTCCTTGTGTATTTCTCATCCTTCATGCTGTCTACGTCCTTCCTATATTCCTCCAGTCGTGATTTGTTATAGTTTCTCCAATAAACTCTGCACAACAGTTCTTGCAGGGTATTTGCTACATCAGTTCACATTGTTCCTCCAGCTCCAAACGTTCCTTCGGATGTATTTTAGTATTTTAGTATTTATGAAATCAATGTGTCACGTTGGACAACAATCCTTACAGTGTAACATATACATGTTGACTTGGATATGCAAAACAGTTTGTGATATGAAAAAGAACCTGTGAAAAGTTCAGTAATCTTAGTGGATCCCAGTAGCTTAAACAAGCTCGCTTATTTCACTTTGCGCCAGTTCTATGTGAATACGAGTGCTATATGAATACACACAGCGGTGGTATTTGTGTGTACGCATACATTTTGCGCATTTATTATAGCAAGGCTGATTTCTTCCCAGAGAAATGAAGATGGTGTTCTATTGAACTGGTCCACCAGGTCCTCCAACGTGTAAAGTGTAAATTGCATTGAGACATTCCGAGGACTGGATACCATGCTATGTGAACTGACCTTTACGTTTAGCTTTACTAAAGTTAATTATGGTGACCGAATATGTTCAAACGTGTGACCTAATTCCAGAAGCGAGCAACAAGCAAACTTACCAGACAACGACACCATGACGAGCACGTCTTGCTCTAAGGAAACGTATACGTATATCTCGTCAACCTCTCTTTCAAGATATATCACTTCGAAATAGACTGAAATACAACATAAACCTTTTAAGTTCGTCCAACATATTTCATACGTATTATCTGAAAGCCGTCAGAGTTCGATGACGTATGTTGAGTTGTAATGTAATGATGACAAAGAGAACTTCAAAAGAAGGCGAAGACATGCATTGCGTCTAAATCCTCTGGGACGAGAGTTCACAATAGATAAGGACATTAGCTAACGAACATTACAATTGTCAGTATATAAAACAAAGGTGAATTAACTATGCAGCATTGTTTCTAACGGTTCTTAACATTTTCGTCAACTTCCTCGGACCGTTTTAGTTTGGTTTGGTGTTTGCTAAAGTTCATCTCTGCTATTTTCAACAATTCACTAAGGATTGACTACCAAGAACATACTGATGATAACCGATAACTGTCTTTGGCATGCTGCTACGTGGAGGTAATAATTAATGTAAATAGCATAACCTTAGAGGACGACAAGACTACAGATGACAACAAAACATGATAACAAGGCTTCCATGGCGAACACAAACACAGCGCGATTGCTTCGACGATACATGAGATCACATCGATGACGACAAGAACGTCACCAGCAACATATATTACGTCCACATCGCAATGCTTTATTTATATGAATGACACACCACGAAGTCTACCATCTGCTGTGGAATTAGGTGCTGGTATAATTGCTAAGTACCTTTGACGTATTTTTCCTTCTCGGGATTGTAAACGCTGACACAACAGTCGCAGGCCAACACCGTCTGATCGCACACACAGCTTCCCTGCTCTACTTCCTCTATCAACTGTTCTGCGTCTCCTATCAGAAGAAACAACACGTGAGCTCTACCAACAATGTTCCAGAACACAAAAACAGTTTTTTTATTGAAGCGTATGTATATTTTACAAGATATTGTTACATCGATAATATATTAATATTATATTTTATTTTATACTCATCAGTTCACAGATGAAATGCTAATATAAAATGTGATAACATAATTATACGTATACAACAATAGAACTCCACGTAGTAAAGAAACTTCACTAAACAGTATACTTATTGTCAGAAATATATATAAATAAGTTTTGTAATGAATAAATAAATAAATAATTAGCTAGTAGAGCTAAATAAATATAAAACTAAAACTGCAATTCTATAGCAACCTGAGCTAAAATATCTGGACAAACGCAACGTAGAATAATAATAATAAACAAGATAAGTGACAATAAAATATTAGTTAGTAAAACAATTCTCGTCTTAATCCTTGTCATTTCATCAGGTGCGTCACATCGGTGTCGCTTACTGCTTCACAATTCAACGTCACCGACTCTTTGTTGAAGACTGTCTCTATCCGGTGATATAAATCTACTTTAAAATACATTTCTATAAACTGAGGCGACCAAATTGTATGATACTGCGCCAATTTCCAACATTCCCATAGTTACGAATTCAATGTTTTAATTCTGGTGCGATAATCAAAGAAAACACAAACAAGACAACACTTTTTTCTACACTATGGTATCGCTACCAATTATATACTTCATTCGAAGAGAATGACAAATGAAATTGCAAGTACTTATTTACATTCTGGTCCTGATTATGTTTCAGAATTATCTACTAAAGTTATTGAATCCAGTTTACAAGTTACATATTTAAATAATGCGCGTTGTTTCCCCTGCAGGAGGGACCCACGGCATACAGTGTCTCTTTCGTAATACACAGCCAACGTGGAATGAACGGAATTGCTCAAGTGTCTCTCCCGTAAGACACAAGCAACGTGTAGATGACGAAATTGCCCAAGTTTCGAAAAGACAGCCGATTGTGTTATTCGACCCTAGTGCCCTCTATCGGTAGTCCGGCGCTCTACCCTTCCAACCGCTATACCGTTCGTCCATCTCGTATAACCTTGTGTAGCAGTGTGGCATATCGAGAAATTCCGTTTCATGGCAAACTGACCTAGCACAAATCCGCTCAACTGAACCAATTTTTCTCGGATCGATTAAAAGAATTGATGATGCGGGTAGACGCTTGCTGCTGGCTTTTAAAGTCAAGCTCCTGCTAGATGACAGCCATCATGCTAATGGCGATTTCGTTAGAATCTTCCACTTTTAGACCAGTACATTCTGAGAAAACCACTGACATGACGATTGTCACTGTAGTTGCATATTAGTAGTTTGTATTAATTATGCCACGCACAAATGACAAAATCATTGTGTTTAACAAAGTCGATACTGTTGCGCTAATTTACGCTTGGCCGAAGTCCAATCGTGTAGTGTACGAAAGTGGCAGACTTTAGAAGCACAACATACACAATCTTATTCAGTATACGAACCAGCGATTGCAGTCCTGTTCTGCTCCGTGTAAAACACCTCGCCTTTGACAGCAAGGACGACGCAGCAAAACAAAATGTTGATGAGAACTGTCGCCATACTTGGAGGCGTTGCGGTCAGTTTGTGTTAAACTACTGGAAGTGTCTGACGAT
The DNA here is from genome assembly GCA_025642075.2 of Ridgeia piscesae. Lineage (NCBI taxonomy): Eukaryota > Metazoa > Annelida > Polychaeta > Sabellida > Siboglinidae > Ridgeia > Ridgeia piscesae. The sequence continues at coordinate 512,429 of JAODUO010000718.1, forward strand.
ATCAAGGACTGTGTAAGTAGGCCTATTTTCAATCACTTGGTTGGCATACTTGAATTGACAAGCAGGGGGAGCATGAATCGAACACATGTCCTAAACAGCAAACATTGAGAGAGTGTAAATAAACGAGGTGTGTGTGTGGAAGAGACACTCATGTTTTACGCTGATATATAATTGCTTTGTAAACACACAGCAATTGGTAGTAAACATGTTTAACAAGATTGCCACCTAAATAATCAACTCTAGATGGCACGTGGACAAGGAAGCTCTTTGGTTTATCGAGAGTCCAACCTATCTACCTAAGTGTATCCCGCCCTTCTGAGGTGTATGTCGATTTTATTTTTAAACATGTTAACACCACTAGCACCTACACAATCAGCTTATAATATGTTCTTTGTGAACAATTTATCATATCTAGTCTACACTGCTTCTTTGTTAATATTTCTTCATGTCCTCTCTTCCTTAACAGAGAACAAATATTTTCAGTGTTGCATTCTCTTAGACGCATTTCATAACTAATATCACTGAGTGTTGGTATCAATCTCCTTCTTGCGAATTGGCCTCAATGCTTGTACACAATATTCTAAATGAGGTCTTACTATTGATTTGTACAGCGGTATTATTATATAATTTTCTTATTACATTACATTTCGCCTAATTACTCCAAGAAGTTTCCCTTCGATTCTGCAATTCCGCACTGCTCAGAGACCTTCATATTAGCACTAAAAATGCCGTGGCTGTATTGTGTAAATACCGTCCTGATCGGTTTATCCGACCAGCTACTGGAAAAAACTGTACAGTGTCCAGCATGTTGCAGCTCTCGTTGTGGTCAAAGCAAGTCTCTGCGATCATATAATATCCACCCTAGAGACTCTGCATTGGCTTCCCATGCTATACCCCATTGAGTACAAGGCCATACTAGCAACGAACATTGTTTTAGTGAGACATTCCCAAAGGACATTCTTCTTATCAGCTCATAAGCCCGACTTTGCTCTTTAAAATTAATGGTGTTTCTTAGCATTCATCTTGCATAGATTAATGAAAACATTCTACATCAGAATGCGCCACGGGGAAACTTCTACCGGTGTGTAACGGAAATAACGTCCTCGGTTGTGCGTCTGCGCATTGTACACCTTCAAAGTTCTATAATTGTAAGCAAATTGTTAATTTGTTGATATGCTGTATACGTGTATTTATTGGGACAGGTCATATTTTACTATTGCTATTTCGGTTACTCTGATTCAGTCGTTACTTTACTGATGCTCGTCGTTTAAGTTCTACTTCTGTCATATTAAACATGTGTTCGCAAAATCGAGATGGTTTCCAATGTCGTTGTTACACTTACGACTACCTTCGAACAAATGACGGACAACAGCGACACTAAACGGGGTATTGTATATCCCGATAACTAATCATTAGCAGGCGCTATATAAACTTGGTCATTTCCTTGCTATGTTCAGATATATTACATTGCCACGCTGTTTAATCATCTTAAATGTGGCAGTTGTTTGATCTTTCTAACATTGCATTTTGGGTTCAAGTTTTGTTTCTAAACCTATCCTGAATCAACTATCATTGCTATTCCAGATTTATTAAAGATTGAATGTACTCAGTTGATTAAGTCTGAGCTATCCAGCGTCGTTAACGAAAAAACAACGAAACCTTTAAAAACTAAGCTGCGTAGTTAATAAACTGTGTTATAATCAGTAATTTGCGTGTGTGAAAAAATGCGATAATGGCGTAAGGCGGAAGAAATAAAATTAACATGGAAACAAATATCAAATTACGTTGTGAATGCATCTATCTTCAGTAATGAGAAACTCGTTTACGACAAAGTAAAACAACACATAACGTACACCGCGTACACATAACGTACACCACATATACATAACGCACACCGCGTACATACAACGTACGTGTAACGTACACCCCACATACACATCACATAGACATAACGTACACCATGTATAAAAGAACATCAACATAGTTTCTCAAGCCAGAGCGTAAGAATACACTCTATAGTTCTTGTAAAAAAGTGCAATTAGACAGATGGCATTAAGCTCAATACAGACCTTACCTGCGCACAACTATAGAATCGTGGCTTAAGAAGGAACAGTTAGAGTTATATGAACTTCCAGAATACAAAAGCATTCATCTTACTAGACCCTCCAGAAAGGGACGAGGGGTATATTTATACGTTCACAAAAAATACGATTACGTAGAAAAGCCAAAAATGTATAATATGACTGAGCATATTGAATGTCTTTTTGCTGAGGTGATATCTCAAGCCAAAACACACAAAAGAAAATATTTGTCGGCATACTGTATAGAGCCCAAAATACAAGCGTTAGTGCATTTACAGAACAAATAACTAATACTGTACGTACATAAAAAATTGAAAACAAACAATGTTATATAATTGGCGATTTCAACATAGTTTCTTTTAAACTATGATCACCATATGGAAAGGCATGATTATGTAGGCGCAATGTTTTCAAATTTTTCAATACCTCAAATTATGAAGCCAACTAGAATTACTCCAACAACAGCCATGTTAATTGATAATATGTATAGTAATGACATTCTTGGTGAACACAATCAACTTCAATGAATATTGTGTTCAGGTATTTATGAACCCTTACCAATATTTATACTAACCACATTAAATAATGATAAACAAGATTATGTTGCAATAGAGACTAGAAAAAATATACTCATCATGCTATTTCCTTATTCAAAAGCACCATTGAGGCAACATGTTGGAATGATCTCTATGCATGTAAAGATCCCCAAACAAGTTACACTTAATATTTTTAAAGAAAATTTCACAAGTGTATAACAAGTCATTCCCTTTAAAAAAGATTAAGAAACAAACACAAAATTTATGAATTACCAAGGGGTTTAGAAATTCCATAAATACTAAGCACAAACTGTATATGTATTTTCTATAAAAGAAAACAGTAATTAGTTAAACCAATTATTGACGATATAAGAATAAACTAACACAACTTATAAACATAGCACGTCGAAATATCTTCACATTTTTAGTGCGCATTTTTCTTGCCAACACTGTAATGCAATATGTGATTCAGCACGAGGCACGTGATAATGAGCCGTGACAAATTATTTCTTCAAAAGCACAACGTAATGTCAATATCAACATTTGTAGGTGAGTAAAACGATACACGACAACTTCAACCTCAACTTTAACCTCGACTGCACTGATGTGGAAATGACTTGTTGCTGTTATGTGTACTGCGCACAGCACGATAATTGTGTTTGATTGCCATACCATAATGCTGTTTTATGTACTACGAAATTATTCTTTTTAATGCTTATATACATTCAACACGTATTATATAATTTCCAATATGAATTTCCTTGGCTGCTTTTGTTTTGCGAATCATTGCCTTCCTTGGGTGCTATCATAGCAAGTGGAGGATACGGAACTGCGCGTATGCGACTCACTTTTAGCTTGCTGCCACGTGAGTGATTAATTATGCAGTCCGAGGGAAGGTGGGGAGGCAGGGAAGCAAGCAGGCAGGCAGAGAGGGAGGCAGGGGAGAGAGGGGCGGGCGGGCGGGTGGAGCAGGGAGGCAGGGAGGCAGGGAGGCAGGGAGGCAGGGAGGCAGGGAGGCAGGGAGGCAGGGAGGCAGGGAGGCAGGGAGGCAGGAAGGCAGGGAGGCAGGGAGGCAGGGAGGCAGGGAGGCAGGGAGGCAGGGAGGCACGGAGGCACGGAGGCACGGAGGCAGGGAGGCAGGGAGGCAGGGAGGCAGGGAGGCATGGAGGCAGGGAGGCATGGAGGCAGGGAGGCAGGGAGGCATGGAGGCAGGGAGGCAGGGAGGCAGGGAGGCAGGGAGGCAGGGAGGCAGGGAGGCACGGAGGCACGGAGGCAGGGAGGCAGGGAGGCATGGAGGCAGGGAGGCATGGATGCAGGGAGGCAGGGAGGCAGGGAGGCAGGGAGGCAGGGAGGCAGGGAGGCAGGGAGGCAGGGAGGCAGGGAGGCAGGGAGAATGATGATGTTGCTCATTACCGTTCTGTTGTCACTTCCAGAGTTCACTTGGTTGATGACTGTTATATTACTTCTATAAGTTTGTTTTGTTTGCGAGGATGTATTCAATTTGTTTCATTGCAAGTCCGTTTTGGCTTTTCCACGTCCTTCTCCTCCCTGCTTTTGATATGATGAGCGTGCAGAAAACAGACACACTACATCAAAGTGAAAACCACATAACACCGCTATTATATCGGTGATTGGATTATTGAGTGAAAATGTCGTTGTTTTGCTTCAGGGACGAACATTCATACATCCACAAAGCATCATATGAAGTAGAAAAAACGTGTACTAACATAAGTATATAACAGTGACTCTTTCTTTTCTGCCAGTGTAAAGTAGAAGGAAATATATTTTCGTTCTGGCGATCCTCCTGAGATTCCTAGCACCTTCGTCCATCCGTCGATGAATCGGGAATTGTTACACGATTACGTGTTTGCTAAATCCCTTGGTTTTGTCGCGCTACTGAGCTAGATCGTTGAGGATATTGGCGAATATGAAGTCATCATCATCATCATCATCATCATCATCATCATCATCATCATCATCATCATCATCATCATCATCATCATCATCATCATCATCATCATCATCATCATCATCATCATCATCATCATCATCATCATCATCATCATCATCATCATCATCATCATCATCATCATCATCATCATCATCATCATCATCATTATTATTATTATAAACTAACTGATTGCCAATAACCTGCACATAATACAAATGAAATAATCTACAATTGTGTTGACATAAGTGGTAAATAAGGCATTTCAGTATAATCTTAAACAGTTGCATGACTTTGTCATATACTAATTGTGTCTTTTCATAACGTAGTCATTACGAATACAAATACATTTATTTCAGGTAAAAACCCTTATACAATTGGTGCATACATTAGCACATCTAAGTAGCCTATAAAAGATCAAATTAAAAAAATGAATAGATAAAAAAAGTAAAATTGTAGAAAAACAGATAAAATAATGAGCAATATACACGATGTGATTGTATAATAAATTATGCAATTAATTCATGTAAATAAACACCGTTTGAAAAGTAAATTATATAAACAATTACTGACTTCCAAAATATATATAATAATAAATAAATAATAATAAAGCTATATGCGAGACATGATGACTATCTTACAGATTTACTGTGTACAACGAATTGGCACAGCTAATCCACATTGGGTCATTTACTATTTTAAAGCTATTGTACATAATCCTAATCAAGTCATTATTTATGTTAAAATGCGTTTTTTAAAACCATAAATGTTGTTACGCAATAGCGCGTCAAACGTATCAATAGCATTATTAGCAAACATGCTACATGCGCTACAAGTCTTCGTTGAGGAACACCTGGCCGTCTTTGTGCTTCCTATTGTGTTCTTTCAAGTTGACGCGAGCACGAAACACTTCGTCGCGGATGGCTTCGCTTCGAAAGCGAACAATGACCGCGCGCTTGCGCGGAGCGCCCATTTCATCTTGCTTCGGCCCGATTCTGTGGCTGCGCTCCAGCTGGTCTGCTTCCAATTTGACTCAGCCCGAGTTTCTTTTGAACCACAGCAATCACAATAGCATTGGTGTCCTCGCCTTCCTTTTCCTCAATGCCATGGAAGCGGAGGTTTGGGCGCCTGGAGTACTGTTCCCGTTTGTCAGCCTCCGCTTCCACGGTTGACACTTTCTGAAATAGTTCGCCAATCAGTCTGTTATGTTGGTCTATGTTATCCAGGCGTGATTCTATTGCCTTAATTTTTTTGTCTTTTTCTGCACTGTCTCTTTCGAGTTTCTCCACGGCTTTGAGTACGCGGCTGATCTCCTTCCTGATTGGAAGGAGTTCATCCAGTTTCGCGCTGATGAACTCGATAGATTCTTTCAGGTCAGCCATATCGTCTGTCGCCTTGGTAGACGTGGAGCGCGTCTTTCCACTCGGCATTGTGCGGCAGTTCACGTACTGCAGATGGGTTACGCAACTTGGCCCGTCACGGTTGGATGGTCCGCTGACTGTATAGATTTAACAAGATTTAACAAGATTGCCACCTAGAGATTCAACTCTAGATGGCAGGTGGACTAGGAAGCCATTTGGCTTATCGAGAGGCCAACCTATCTATCTAAGTATACCCCGCCCTTCTTAGGTATATGTCGATTTTATTTTTAAATATATTAACACTACTAGCACCTACACAATCAGCTGACAATCTGTTCCATTCGTTTACTGTTCTTTGTGAAAATGAAAATTTTCTAATATCTAGTCTACACTGCTTCTTTGCTAATGTAACTCCATGTCCTCTAGTCCTTCTCTTCCTTGACTGTGAAAAAAATATTTCTGTCAATATTTTCATATCCATTCAATATTTTAAACACCTCAATCTGATCTCCTCTCAATCTTCTGGTTTCTAGTGTTGTTAAACCACATTCTTTTAGACGCATTTCATAACTAATATTCCTGAGTTTTTGTATCATTTTGGTTGCTCTCCTTTGTACTCTTTCTAGCATATCAATATCCTTCTTGCGATATGGCCTCCATGCTTGTATACAATATTCTAAGTGAGGCCTAACTATTGTTTTATACAGCGGTATTATTAGTTCTTTTTGCTTATACACAGGTTTCCCTTCGATGCTGCAATTCCGCACTGCCCAAAGGACTTCATATCAGCACTAATAATTAAAACATTGTCAGAATAATGTCAGTTGACTATCGACCATCGCGCATAGCCACCTTAGATGTTTACCAGCATGCTCAGGTGTAATGGCGACTGATCGTAATTTTACAACTATCATGATTTAACATATTTAACTGTTCAAACTAAAGAGTTGGTTTTCATTTAAATCTATTTGCTGGGGTAAAACACAAAATCGTTCTGATACGACATGTCACTCAACTCAAAATGTCAAATGCCGTATGAGAAGGTCAGTTTGGAGTCTGTTGTCTATGTTCTTGGGAATGTGTTCCACAGCACCAATTAATTGTGTCTCACAGGAATGTCTATGTCGGAAGCCATGCTGTTAAGATCCGTGGTAACAATCTCATGGTCGCTAAGTCCAGTGACTGTAGAACTATTTCTGAACAGATTAGGATTTGCTGTAAAAATCGGGTCCAATATGTTATTGAGACGAGTCGGTATTCTGACTATTTGGTCCAATGAAAAAATCATTATAGATGTCAATCAGCAATTACCACACTGGGGATTTCTGTTCACCGACTTAGTTTCGTAATCTATTGCTCCAGTTAATTCAGCTGTATGAAGAAAACTTATCTATTGACAGCGCTAGGTATGTGTGTACGAACGGTCTTCGCGCATTAATTGCAGCGTAGCTGGATATTCCTCAGAGAAGCCGAGATGGTGTTCGATTGAACAGGTTTGCCAGGGAGTAAACTATAACGTTCTTTGAGCAAACCTGAGGGTTGACTACTGCGCTACATATAAGAACTTACTTTTGTGCGTTATATAGCGTCTTGCGTCTAGGTCTTTCTCCTCTGGCTTTGATGTTGTTCCCTCATTTTCCTGATGGTCCATCTTTGGTGAGCGCCTATATCCTTGGACTTTCAAGCTCAGAGGGCCACAAAAATCATTTGGCGTAATTATAAACGGGAACTGGCAAATGTCATTGGAGCATGGACTGAAAATGTATGGAGGAATAGCAATTTCAAACAAATATGTCTTGAATTTGTCACGAAAGGTGACCAAAGTTTCAGAAGATTTAATTGTAATAGGGAATTGATTCCAGATTGTTGGCGTAGCTACGAAGAAAGCAGGTTTGCCTACATTGAATAAAACGTTGTTTGGAAACAGGTGATCTAAGCGGAATCAGACAAATGTAGCAGATTCACTAAGTATATCGGTTGTTGAGTAGAAAGACTACGTCTCCTCCCCTTGTGCTCTTGTTCAGTTAGTAGCGGAAACAGGGAACAGTGCGACAGTTGCTGGGATTTGGTGGAGCACATACAGACACAGGGCTCTGCCTCCAACAAATCATAGGTTACGACGAGACTGCTGTCAACGTCAACAGTGCTGATAGTGAAGGTACTTCGGCCATTATTTGTAAGTATAGGTAACTGATCAAATTACCGAAAGAGTACATTGTGTTAGCATGTGTAGAGGCGTAAAGAGGTGACAGAACAAACTGTTGTAAGGCCTGTAGAATGTTGGTCACTAACACGGTCGTACAAAAGATATGGCTGGAGAGGTGGTGCGGTCATCCGCGCTAAAATTTTAAAATCGTGTCCCAGAAATAGGTCGCGCACTCACGCACAAGATGCAGTACAGCTAGCTGTTTCAATCGTGAGTAGGCTTAACTGAGGTTTTAGCACCTTTACACACTAAGCCCAACACTCGTTTTTCTATCCTAGACATGTTAACCAGCAATACTTGGGTGAAAATGGCAGTCATTCACGTTAAAACATTTGAAAATTGCGTTACATTATTTCAATCTATCCCATGTGTGCGTGCTGAGGCTTAAGATGGAGCACAATTCTAGCGAGTAGCATATCGTGTTGCGATATATAGCACCCCCCAAGTTCACCCCCGGGTGAAGCTTGAAAAAGTCTAAATCTACGAACCATCCCATATGAATGGGTCCTGTAGACTACATTCAGCCCGACACATCCGAAATTGATGGAGTCATGGTCCACATATAGAGAGAAAACCAATGGTTTTATAGTATTGAATGATGTCTACGTATGCATCGTTTTATGCTCACTATCACTGAGGATATTAACTAGGAAATACTTAATATACGCTTAAAACAAATTTTCATGTCACATTAAATAACCTATTAACAGTATCGCAGATTATCGTTTATTCTGTCGGAATATGGAGTAACCATATAATTACGTCGTAAGAAGTTCTGGCCGATATCTGTCGGTACCCCTTGCAAATACAAATATTATATATATATATATATATATATATATATATATCGTTTTGGATATATTCTATTTCTATTTTTAAATTATTTTACGAAATATTTATATATATATATATATATATATATATATATATATATATATATATATATATATATATATATATATATATATATATATATATATATATATATATATATAATCGCAAACACTTATGATATGCAACTATTATTGCTGTCAGATGCTCTATTTAATAACATTTTCGATGCAGTCTGAAATGAAATCAGGCACGCTTCATTATGCCCACTGTCGCATTTTATTACTTTCGGATTTAAACAACACGTCTCGCAGAAATTACGTCCATGATGGAACGGAATCTTCCACAGGGACCAGCGTAGCGCAACTGGCATTCATCTGTACTCGCAGATGTCAACGGTCCTTATGCGGCCGCCGGTGCTTCTGGTTTCTTGCCAGTTGGTTTTCCTCTCATCGCAGACCGACTGCGAGAAACGTCGCCCCTGAAGTAGCCGTAAAGCGTGGGCTGTGGAGACAGGATCTCTCTCCCGTCGACACGGAACACGAACCGACCGCGTGTATTGCAGTTGGTCTTCGTCCTGATGTCGATGATGTCCGGGGTGAGAGAGCCGAACTGCGTGTAGTAACGAGTTCCGTCGCCTGCGTTGAAACCCACCTGTCACACAGGAAACACGAGCGTTACGGAGAATTATTCGGAAAATGTGTTTTTAATGATAAGGGTGCTTACATTTGCCTGAAGCACTGAAACCTCAGTGCAAGTTAAATTATGCAACAAACAAAACACAGATGCTACGACAAAAGCCACAAATATCGTAGTTTGTGTTATTTGTTTGCAAACTATAATTACATGTCCTATGTTTATTTAGTGGTAGTCTCTGAAAATGGTATATAAACAATGACGAAGAATGGTTGATTGAAGTTTTGGTGATATTCTTGTACCCCACGAGGTGTTGCCGTACATTCGATTTATCAGTAATTTGCACTAGTCCAGCAGCCAAGGGCTGTAACCGCTGTATTACATTTAAATATATATATATATATATATATATATATATATATATATATATATATATATATATAGTTTCTAACGACTCTCAGCCATGTATCATC
>JAODUO010000718.1:525000-532500 GCA_025642075.2 Ridgeia piscesae
AATGGGGCCAATGACTACTGTTAAGACTGAAAAGTCGCTATCACAGGAGCCACTCGAAGTATTACACATTTAATTAACCTCTCTACATACGAATCGTTAATAATGTTTATTGCTTCTTTAAAAAAAATTGTTTTTGTAGGCGAAACTATCTCTGACGCTTGTGTAATGCCATGCTTGTCAATAATATAAGTAGAAATAATTAAGTAACTATCCATAAAAAAAAATCCACAAATATGTGTTGTGGGTTGATTGTATATTATTTTCTTTACTGCTTCTTAATCTACTTTTGTATTCTAAAAGCTGAGTATATCTGTCTATTTAGATAATAAGTAAAATATTCGGTGCCTTCATAGTGTTTGATATCATTTACAATGTCCAAGCTATATTTGTGAAATAGTTGTTAAATGTGTCAGTAATTGTGTTTGACATTTGATTGCCATTGCTTCAAAATAAATTGGGAAACTTTCTAGTATGCTTTTGAGAAAGAGATATTTATAGTTTTCCAGGAATGTCGTATATCGTTCCTAAAAAGTGAAAAACGAGATTCAAAATATATTTGTTTAGCTGCACCAATGTATTTCTTTAATATTGCATTATAGGTTTTTAGATTAATATTAATACTTTCGTAATTATTTGAACTGAGGTTTGTTAAAAGTGTGTAAGTTAATATTAAAGTCCCCAGCAATAACGCTATAAATTTATTTCCAATAGTAAATGCCTTAAAGGAACATGCAACCAAAAAAGTAAAAATTGCTCAAACCATTAAACAATGTTCATTGAATCATATCCCATATTTTGTTATTTTTTTTCTGAAATGATTTATGCAGTTTTAAGGATAATTAGAGAACCTCCCTGGAGGCTGACATTTTGGACATTTCGCCTGTGGGTGTGTGACGTCACACTTCCACAACCGCTAGCGCCTCGGGTGGGCAAAACAAAACGAACTCTTCACCCACTGAGTCTGAGATCTATCCAACCATTTAATTACACTTACAGAGCGTTAAATATAGAAACACGGCGTCCCTTACAATATAAACATTCATAAAGAATAGGATACAGAATAACGATGCTCAAATAGAGACTTCAACAAAGGCAATCGCGCATTCCTACTTGGACTTGATCGGTTCGACGGAACTTAATAAATGTTCTTATCGCCTACTTTCACCTGTAAGCAAATCGTTTATCTAAATAATTATTCCAGTCGACCGTCGGGCAGTGAAAATCTTACTAATCATACATTTATATATTATTATAAAGGAAATACATTGAATGATATTATAGTACCCCATTTATAGTATTTTCGTACATTATGTTCGTCCCTTTTGCGAGACCGCTCTTCGCGTGCCACAACAACACCGACCCTTCGGCCCCGGACTTTTCGTTCTGTGCACAAATTCAATGGGGACAGTACCTTCGTTCAACAGTCGTCTTTCACCCAAGCCAAGCAACCTGTGTTCCAGATATATGGTCCTGGCAAACCATTTTCCGTTTGAAATTGAATTTTGTCACAGTATGACCCGTACCAATATTGTGGAGCCATTTCATCGCCAACTCGCGCTTCGAAGAGAATTTATTGGCATTTGGAAAACTCTCTTGCCTTTCACTGACCCTTCTCCTGCTCTGTTTTGGCATTCGTATGCTTGACATCCATGCATTTCATTATCACAAGACTCATAAAAATAACTCAAATCATGTCGCTGTGCTAGAGTTTACATATTGCGCACCGCCTATATCGCTGAGAGTTGTGGACAGTCTACGTCACACTCACGCATTCTCTCGCGTTACTCTTCGTGAGTTCTTCGTGAAATGGGCAACAATGGCAGCGCCCATGGTCAGTGAAAATGTACGTTTCAAGAAATTTTTTATGATGTATAACATTCTTATAAATTAAACAAAAAATACATATGTTACAATATTCTATCTTGAATGGCATGTGGGAATTTGAGGGATTTTAAAGCATTTTCAACACTATGGTTGCATGTTCCTTTAAATAAATTATTACCCTGTATAAACCCTTCCCAGTGTTATAGGAAATCAGGATAAATGTTACTTTACTACTTACTTTACTAATTTACTTACTTTACTACCCTCTTTCGCTGATACATGTTTGACCTGTGATATACAGTCATATCCTTGTATACAAAATAGTGACATATCTTCACTTTCATATGTGCATGTATCTTGAAGTCATACTACACAACATTTGCGACGCGATGCGATTTGAAGCACCCACCTGTAATACACACGACCTTCATTCAACCTGGTGTCGGCGTCCGCCCAGTAGGGAGCGATCAAGATGTCACGTGTCTGAGGGAACCATTCTGGGGTGTAATCGGCATTCGGCTGATTGAAGGATATCAACCCGTTTGTATTGACCTGAAAAATCCGCAAATATCAGGTATATATTTTATGCGTGTCTGTGGAATGAAGCTTCATTCACCATTGCAGAATTATTGTCACCAATCTTATATATGCTCGTCATAAATATGTTGCACGTTTTGATTTAATAACGTCTATATACGTACATCAAGATTTTTGCAATAAGAGAAACATGGTCGACAAGGGTGGCTACTGACGTCACTCCCCTCGTGTCATGCCATAATCCAATTTTTCAGCTAGGGGTGGTGGAGAGACATTTCTGGTTTCCAAAGTGTTCTCAGTAAAAGTCCTTCAATCACCCCATTATCTCTGTCTGGGCATTACGCATTATTGCTAAACACTGGTATATCTCACCACTACCGCTACTTAAGCAGTTGCATTGGATTCCAGTGGTATATCGAATTACATTGATATTGGGTACTCAACAACCGACATACTTATGCAACCTTCTCAGTTCAAAGTGTATCCCCATTCTATGGATAATGCAGTTAGTATTCTTATTATTATTGTACTTAGTTAATCTTCTACATTTCACTGATTTCTCTTGGAACCTTCGTTCATCCGTTTCCATCCACCTTTTTGTTCATAAAACTAACTTCAATATTGGTAACACGCGCTCTCACTGTAGCTGCGCCAAAGATCTGGAATCAACTCCCTATTACAATAATATCTCCTGAAACTGTAGCCACTATTCATAAAGGAAATTAACTTACAAGGCTATGGGAGCTACAGAATTGTTACAATTATTGTTATTATTATTATATTATTATAATATTATTATATAATACGTTAACATTCGATAATTCCGGTGATATCGCCACCAAGCTGTCGACGGTCGCTCGCCGCTCGCCTCCGCTTGGGTTTGTTCGCTTTTGCGAATTATTGGCTATGATCTACGAATTGGCGATGCATTTCATTAAACCCAATAGAACTTATTTGACAGTAGTAGTCGTTAATGCACAGTTTCTTACTAAACATTGGAAACACTAAGAGAAAATAATGCTAACAACAATAATGTACACAAATATGTGAAACAAATACTAACTGAAACGAGACCGCCATTATTGTGAGAATACTGTTTGTTTGCGTTTTGTCCGCTGATTTGTTTTCGCTGTTTTATGGTGTTGAATTGTATTTTATTTCCAACAATAACATTACACATACAGTACGTGGTGTTGATTAATTTAACTTGTTGATAGAGATGGCAACACGACTTGTAATTTCTATTATACTTTTGTTTTGAATAGTTTATGAATGCACAACATTTCAGTGAAAATACAAATCAAATGAAAATAAAATTCAGTTACTTTAAGAACACAAATCGCATGTAAAATAACTAGTAGACGGAAAGAGCAAACTGTGCTTATTAACATGATTTTACCTAGCAGCTAAATAACTCTAACCTTTGCATTTTTAAATTCAACTTAATAGTCATGTTATTTACAATGTTGATGCGACTATTTTACAATAATTGTTTAGGACTCTAACACATAACTATTCAACAATTTACCGGTATAACACGTGTTGAATTGGTGAACATTCCTACAAGTAATTAGAAACATCTTAAAGGAAAGCGGTATGAAACGAATCAACGTAGACAAGTGAAATTGTCCAGTCTTTGAAATGGCAGTAAGTGTATGCCAATCTAAATAATTTCATGTATTCCATTCCATGCACTATATCCGCGAAACAAGATAGAACGAAAGCATTATCATACCAATATTTTCCTTTATGAATCAAGTATATTGTTATCATAGGAAAGATAAAAACTAAATCATATCAACGTAATTGTAGCAGTGTCATAGTAATATTTATATACTAACTTACATACACTGTCACAAAGTATTCGATTACTATAACATGATAGGTTTTCCCTTGTTACCTACCAACTTCAAATGTTTAAATGTACAATTGTTGGTTTCACGTTATACGCATCTGAGTAGTGGAAAGTCATCGAAAGGGACGAATTGTTTTACAATTATCGTATTGTTGCTATATCAGAAGCCAATGGTCCAACGATACGAATGAAAACACAAAAAGGCAAACGGAGCTGGTCGCCTTGGAGACGACAGTCAAAGATACAAAACACTATCAGTTTGATATGTGGTACTCAAAAGAACGCCGTAACGTTTTATTGCACAACTATACTCATGGAGTATGATTGTATGTTGCTAACATGTTGTATTCTCACCAGCAACACCCTCTGCATTACTCATCGCTTAATATTATCGCAAATTTAACTAGTTACGGTCGCTGCTACTCGGCGTGTGCACATCTGTCCTGGTAAAGTGTACTTACATAGAGACTTCTGTATCTTCTGCCAAAGAACGGGAACCTCGGTATCCTCAGGCGTCCACTATTGCCGTCGTCGTTCGGGTCCATTTCGGTGTCCAGGCTCCCGCCGAAGGGGCAGAGGTGGGCCGGGGACGGGAGAGGAGGCCCCGATCCCCGTCGTGAATGTCCCCGGCGGCGGCCAACCGCCAGCACCACGCACAACACCAGCAAGGCAAAACAGATTCTGAGAACATACATCGTGATGATGCCCCGATAATGCTGTCGTTGTAGACTGACCACGTATATATACACACCACTTATGTCACATTAGCCAGTTACTATCAACAGTGGTGTTAACTTATATGTACAAGTCTGACGCAAACGGTGCTTACTTACCACTTTTTGTAATAACCATCTGTCTTTTTAAACACTTGAACCACCACTTAGAAACCTGACTCAAATTAGATCGTAATTCAATATCGCATTCAAACAATGCGTATAGTGTTTTTCTTTTGATCATAATCGCATTAGTCTACGTATTACAATGGGATATCAGTTTGTTTGGTTATTACTGACTACGTCATGCAACTCGTTAAGGTTCTACTAAAATGTCTTATTTACCACGAGCTGACATCCGTGCAATTGTAGATTGTTTCATTTGTATTATGTGCAGCTTAATAGCGATCAGTTATAAAAAAACAATTATGAAGATTTCATATGCGCCAATATCCTCGAAGATCGAGCTTAATGGCACGACAAAACCATGAGATTAAGCAATCTCGTAATCGTGTAACAATGTGCGAGTCGTCGACGGAAGGATGAAGGTGCTAGGAATCTAAGGAGTATAGACAGGTTTAAAGAGAGAAGTTTTTAGACGCCGGCGTAACGAAACTATATTTATTTCTAATTTAACACTGGCAGGAAACAAAGAAAGAGTCGTGTTTGTATATTTATGGTAGTACACGTTTGTAATCTTGAAATGAACTTTGTGGATGTATGAGAGTTCGTCCCTAGAGCAACCAGCCTGCCTGCCTGCCTGCCTGCCTGCCTGCCTGCCTGCCTGCCTGCCTGCCTGCCTGCCTGCCTGCCTGCCTGCCTGCCTGCCTGCCTGCCTGGCAGCTTGCCTCCCTGCCTCCCTGCCTCCCTGCCTCCCTGCCTCCCTGCCTCCCTGCCTCCCTGCCTCCCTGCCTCCCTGCCTCCCTGCCTCCCTGCCTCCCTCCCTGCCTGCCTGCCTGCCTGCTTCCCAGCCTGCCTCCCTGCCTCCCTCCCTCCCTCCCTCCTGCCTGCCTGCCTGCCTGCCTGCCTGCCTGCCTGCCTGCCTGCCTGCCTGCCTGCCTGCCTGCCTGCCTGCCTGCCTGCCTGCCTGCCTGCCTGCCTGCCTGCCTGCCTGCCTGCCTGCCTGCCTCCCTGCCTGCCTGCCTCCCTGCCTGTCTCCCTGTCTCCCTCCCTGCCTCCGTGCCTCCCTGCCTCCTGCCTGCCCTGCCTGCCTGCCTCCTGCCTGCCTGCCTGCCTGCCAGCCTGCCTGCCTGCCTGCCTGCCTGCCTGCCTGCCTGCCTGCCTGCCTGCCTGCCTGCCTGCCTGCCTGCCTGCCTGCCTGCCTGCCTGCCTGCCTGCCTGTCTGCCTGCCTGCCTGCCCCTGCCTCCATGCCTCCCTGCCTCCCTGCCTCCCTGCCTCCCTGCCTCCCTGCCTCCCTGCCTCCCTCCCTCCCTCCCTGCCTCCCTCCCTGCCTCCCAGCCTGCCTCCCTCCCAGCCTGCCTCCCTCCTCCCTCCCTCCCTGCCTGCCTGCCTGCCTGCCTGCCTGCCTGCCTGCCTGCCTGCCTGCCTGCCTGCCTGCCTGCCTGCCTGCCTGCCTGCCTGCCTGCCTGCCTGCCTGCCTGCCAGACTGCCTCCCTGCCTCCCTGCCTCCCTGCCTCCCTGCCTCCCTGCCTCCCTGCCTCCCTCCCTCCCTCCCTCCCTCCCTGCCTGCCTGCCTGCCTGCCTCCTCAGCCTGCCTCCCTCCCTCCCTCCTGCCTGCCTGCCTGCCTGCCTGCCTGCCTGCCTGCCTGCCTGCCTCCCTCCCTCGCCTCCCTCCCTCCCTGCCTGCCTGCCTGCCTCCCAGCCTGCCTCCTCCCTCCTCCCTCCCTCCTCCCTGCCTGCCTGCCTGCCTGCCTGCCTGCCTGCCTGCCTGCCTGCCTGCCTGCCTGCCTGCCTGCCTGCCTGCCTGCCTGCCTGCCTGCCTGCCTGCCTGCCTGCCTGCCTGCCTGCCTGCCTGCCTGCCTGCCTGCCTGCCTGCCTGCTCTGCCTGCCTGCCTGCCTGCCTGCCTGCCTGCCTGCCATGCCTGCCTGCCTCCCTGCCTCCCTGCCTCCCTGCCTCCCTGCCTCCCTGCCTCTCCCCTCCCTCCTCCCTGCCTCCTGCCTCCTCCTCACTCCTCCCTCCCTCCTCCCTGCCTGCCTGCCTGCCTGCCTCGCCTGCCTGCCTGCCTGCCTCCTCCTGCCTGCCTGCCTGCCTGCCTGCCTGCCTGCCTGCCTGCCTGCCTCCTCCTCCTCCTGCCTGCCTGCCTGCCTGCCTGCCTGCCTGCATGCCTGCCTCCTGCCTGCCTCCGCCTGCCTCCTGCCTGCCTGCCTGCCTGCCTGCCTGCCTGCCTGCCTGCCTGCCTGCCTGCCTGCCTGCCTGCCTGCCTGCCTGCCTGCCTGCCTGCCTGCCTGCCTGCCTGCCTGCCTGCCTGCCTGCCTGCCTGCCTGCCTGCCTGCCTGCCTGCCTGCCTGCCTGCCTGCCTGCCTGCCTGCCTGCCTCCTGCCCTGCCTGCCTGCCTGCCTGCCTGCCCTGCCTGCCTGCCTCCTGCCTCCCTGCCTGCCTCCTTGCCTCC
>JAODUO010000718.1:535000-540087 GCA_025642075.2 Ridgeia piscesae
TCTCAAATGTTGTATTGGGTTTAGCAACCCTATAGTGTCGACTTCGTCAGGAACGTGCACAGCCTGAGCAATGGTGTTGCTAAGACAGGTTCACCTGATTGCGGTGTTGAGGCTTTTTCCATTGACTGTGATGATGGTCTCAGTGTATGGAGTGCCAGGGCCAGGATGATACAAGCCTTTGCAAACAGAGAAGATCACGCACTTTTATATCATGCGCGACGACTATGTTATCATCGTCTACATGTCACCACTGTCAAAGCCCAGGTACTGGGTTATGGAAGTGAACGCGACGTGGGCTGAACTGGATGGTAGGTAGAACGGGTGAAACCATGAGCATGTCAGTTAACATATGCGTCCACTACGCTGCCGCGTCCAGTTCAGTTGAGGTGCGTGCACGGTTTGACAGCTACTAATTGGGTGATTCCATATTTTCGGTACATTTCAGGAGAGGAAAATTAAGAAAAAATCAATTGTTACGTTTACCTACTTACTTAAACCTCTTCGTGTGGGTCGACACAACTAAAAAGAACGCCAATGTTTTCTATCTGCTGCCAACTTCGTGACTTGACCAAAACTCTATCCAAGTGTTTTCATTTCCGTCTCTACTAATCTACTACATGTCTCCTTTGGTCTCCCCGCGCTCTCTTGCTACCAGGAGTCCAGCGCGTAGCTACTCTCGGAATTGATGTCAATGGCATTCTACAGACATGGTCAATTCATCTCTATCTGCGGCGTTTAACCTCGAGAGAGATGGGCTGCATGCCTGTTCTTTCGTGCAGTTCCTTGTTCGAAATTTTGTTGGGCCAGTAGATTCGCAGAATTCTTCTGAGACATGTATTTTGAAAAACTTCTAACATCTGACATATGCCTTTGGTAACCTTCCATGATTCTGTGGCATAGAGTAGCACACTCAAGACATTATTTTTGAATAGATGGATTTTGGTTCTGTTGGTGATCTTATTGGTCTTCCAGTTGTTCTTTAATGCCGCAAATGCCCCTCTGGCCTTATCGATCCTTGCCTTACCCTCAGACTCTGAGTTGCTATCTTTTGTCACCTTTG
Organism: Ridgeia piscesae; assembly: GCA_025642075.2. Lineage (NCBI taxonomy): Eukaryota > Metazoa > Annelida > Polychaeta > Sabellida > Siboglinidae > Ridgeia > Ridgeia piscesae. The sequence goes on from JAODUO010000718.1 coordinate 536,061, forward strand.
CCCCAAGATAGATAAATTTGGTCACCTCTTCAACGATATGTCCTTCGATCGTTATGGGGTCTGCTGTTTGTCTGTTGTTTCGCAGTGTCTTTGTTTTCTTGGTGTTTATCTTTAATCCTATTTTCCTGCATTTCTGACAGGTTTCTCGCTTTTGCTTTGGATGGCGTTGTGACAGGAGAGATATGTCATCTGCAAAATCCAGATCATCCAGTGTTTCTGTGAAGGTCCCCTTGATGCCAGATTGTGTTCCTAATATCATTTATTTCATGACCCAGTCGATCCCAAGGCAGAAGAGGAAGGGGATAATATGCATCCTTGTTTGACTCCTGCTTTTCTTTCAAAATCCTCTGTCAGGTATTGGCCGCAAAAGATCTTAGACCTAGAATCACCATAGAGCAGTTTGATTATGCTTACAATCTTGGTGGGGATTCCATAATGCCGGAGAATACACAAGAGACAGTCCTGGCACTGTTCCGTGATCTACCGCAATGTAAAAATATGGTCCTCGCAAGATCGTCCTTTCCGAAAGCCTGCCTGTTCTTTGCGGATCAGTGGGTCAATGGCTGTCGAAATTCTGTGGAGAATAACCGTACTGAAAACTTTGCTAGTGACAGATAGCAGAGTGATCCCTCTCCAGTTGTAGCACATACTAATGTCTCCTTTCTACGGTAATTTGACAATCAACCCTGTCTTCCAATCACTTTGTATTTCTTCTTTCTCCAATATACCTTCAAAGATCTCTATCAAGGTTCTAACTATGATTTCTTCTCCAGCCATCAACGTATCTTTTCTCACTCTGTCGGCTCCCGGTGCTTTCCCTGACTTCATGGAACTGACTGCTTTCCTCACTTCTTCAGCAGATGGTGGGTTTATTTTAATCTCCAGGTCTTCGTCGCTTACTAGAATATCTGCTAGATTGTTTGGCGCTTCTTTGTTGAGGACGGTCTCGAAGTGTGATTTCCATCTTTTGATCTGTTCTGCTATGCCAGTGATAACATTTTCATTTACATCTTTCACTGGAACTTCGCTGTTTCTAAAGCCGCCGGCGAGGGTCCTTGTTGTCTTGTCCAATGCAGCAATATTCTGAATTTTTGCAGCTGTTTCTGCTTCATCTGCCAGATTTTCAGTGAAAGCTCTCTTGTCTGATTTCGTCTGTCTTATCACTACTTTGTCCAGTTCTAGGTATTTTGCCTGTAGCTATTCCCTCAAGTCATTGGGATTTTGCATCAGTTAGCTTCTTTTTTGTTGCCTTTCGCTCATCAGTTGTCCACATATCTAATTTAATCCACTCTTCTTTTTGTTTTCTTCGGTAACCTAAACCTTTTTTGCTTGTTTCCGTCAGTACCTGATTGAAACTATCAATGGTTAATTCTTGTTCCTCTTGGAGTATGCGTAAGCGGTTTTGCAAATCCAGTTGAAAATATTTCCTTGTGTTTGTGTTCTTCAACTTTTCTGTGTCAAATCGCCGCTGCCGCTGCCGCTGCCGCTGCCGCTGCCGCTGCCGCTGCCGCTGCCGCTGCCGCTGCCGCTGCCGCTGCCGCTGCCGCTGCCGCTGCCGCTGCCGCTGCCGCTGCCGCTGCCGCTGCCGCTGCCGTTGCCGCTGCCCCTCCTCTCCTCTCCTCTCCTCTCCTCTCCTCTCCTCTCCTCTCCTCTGCTCTCCTCTCCTCTCCTCTCCTCTCCTCTCCTCTCCTCTGCTCTCCTCTCCTCTCCTCTCCTCTCCTCTCGTCTCCTCTCGTCTCCCTCTCCTCTCCTCTCCTCTCCCCCTCCTCTCCTCTCCTCTCCTCTCCTCTCCTCTCCTCTCCTCTCCTCTCCTCTCCTCTCCTCTCCTCTCCTCTCCTCTCCTCTCCTCTCCTCTCCTCTCCTCTCCTCTCCTCTGCTCTCCTCTGCTCTGCTCTCCTCTGCTCTCCTCTGCTCTCCTCTGCTCTGCTCTGCTCTGCTCTGCTCTCCTCTGCTCTCCTCTGCTCTGCTCTCCTCTGCTCTCCTCTGCTCTCCTCTCCTCTGCTCTCCTCTGCTCTCCTCTGCTCTCGCTCTCGTCTCGTCTCGTCTCGTCTCGTCTCGTCTCGTCTCGTCTCGTCTCGTCTCGTCTCGTCTCGTCTCGTCTCGTCTCGTCTCGTCTCGTCTCGTCTCGTCTCGTCTCGTCTCGTCTCGTCTCGTCTCGTCTCGTCTCGTCTCGTCTCGTCTCGTCTCGTCTCGTCTCGTCTCGTCTCGTCTCGTCTCGTCTCGTCTCGTCTCGTCTCGTCTCGTCTCGTCTCGTCTCGTCTCGTCTCGTCTCGTCTCGTCTCGTCTCGTCTCGTCGTCTTGTCGGTATACGTCCCGTCCCGTCCCGTCCCGTCCCGTCCCGTCCCGTCCCGTCCCGTCCCGTCCCCTCCGTCCGTCCTCGTCCCGTCCCGTCCGTCTCGTCTCGTCTCGTCTCGTCTCGTCTCGTCTCGTCTCGTCTCGTCTCGTCTCGTCTCGTCTCGTCTCGTCTCGTCTCGCTCTTCTCTCCTCTCCTCTCCTCTCCTCTCCTCTCCTCTCTCTCCTCTCCTCTCCTCTCCCCTCCTCTCCTCTCCTCTCCTCTCCTCTCCTCTCCTCTCCTCTCCTCTCCTCTCCTCTCCTCTCCTCTCCTCTCCTCTGCTCTCCTCTGCTCTGCTCTGCTCTCCTCTGCTCTCCTCTGCTCTCCTCTGCTCTGCTCTCCTCTGCTCTCCTCTGCTCTGCTCTGCTCTCCTCTGCTCTCCTCTGCTCTCCTCTCCTCTGCTCTCCTCTGCTCTCCTCTGCTCTCGTCTCGTCTCGTCTCGTCTCGTCTCGTCTCGTCTCGTCTCGTCTCGTCTCGTCTCGTCTCGTCTCGTCTCGTCTCGTCTCGTCTCGTCTCGTCTCGTCTCGTCTCGTCTCGTCTCGTCTCGTCTCGTCTCGTCTCGTCTCGTCTCGTCTCGTCTCGTCTCGTCTCGTCTCGTCTCGTCTCGTCTCGTCTCGTCTCGTCTCGTCTCGTCTCGTCTCGTCTCGTCTCGTCTCGTCTCGTCTCGTCTCGTCTCGTCTCGTCTCGTCTCGTCCCGTCCCGTCCCGTCCCGTCCCGTCCCGTCCCGTCTCGTCTCGTCTCGTCTCGTCTCGTCTCGTCTCGTCTCGTCTCGTCTCGTCTCGTCTCGTCTCGTCTCGTCTCGTCTCGTCTCGTCTCGTCTCGTCTCGTCTCGTCTCGTCTCGTCTCGTCTCGTCTCGTCTCGTCTCGTCTCGTCTCGTCTCGTCTCGTCTCGTCTCGTCTCGTCTCGTCTCGTCTCGTCTCGTCTCGTCTCGTCTCGTCTCGTCTCGTCTCGTCTCGTCTCGTCTCGTCTCCTCTCCTCTCCTCTCCTCTCCTCTCCTCTCCTCTCCTCTCCTCTCCTCTCCTCTCCTCTCTCTCGTCTCGTCTCGTCTCGTCTCGTCTCGTCTCGTCTCGTCTCGTCTCGTCTCGTCTCGTCTCGTCTCGTCTCGTCTCGTCTCGTCTCGTCTCGTCTCGTCTCGTCTCGTCTCGTCTCGTCTGTTCGTCTCGTCTCGTCTCGTCTCGTCTCGTCTCGTCTCGTCTCGTCTCGTCTCGTCTCGTCTCGTCTCGTCTCGTCTCGTCTCGTCTCGTCTCGTCTCGTCTCGTCTCGTCTCGTCTCGTCTCGTCTCGTCTCGTCTCGTCTCGTCTCGTCTCGTCTCGTCTCGTCTTCTCGTCTCGTCTCGTCTCGTCTCGTCTCGTCTCGTCTCGTCTCGTCTCGTCTCGTCTCGTCTCGTCTCGTCTCCTCTCCTCTCCTCTCCTCTCCTCTCCTCTTCTCTTCTCTTCTCTTCTCTTCTCTTCTCTTCTCTTCTCTTCTCTTCTCTCCTCTTCTCTTCTCTTCTCTTCTCTTTTTGCCTGTCTTAGCTTTAATGACAATGTTGCTACTACCACCACATGGTCGCTCTCCACATCAGCTCCGCGTCTGGCTCTGACGTCTTGAAGTGATCGTCTCCACTTCTGATTTATTATCACATGATCGATCTGACTAACAGTGTATCAATCTGGAGACCTCAAAGTGGTTTTGTGAATGGTTCTGTGCTTGAA
>JAODUO010000719.1:0-17500 GCA_025642075.2 Ridgeia piscesae
CTCCCCTCTCTCGCTCTCTCTCCCCCTATCTCTCTGTCTCTGTCTCTCTCTCCCCCTCTCCCCTCTGTCTCTCTCTCCCCCGTTCTCTGTCTCTCTCTCCCTCACTCCCTCTCTCACTCTCTCTCTGTCTCACCCCTCTCTCTCTCCCTCTCTCCCTCTCTCTCTCCATCCCTCTCTCTCTCTCTCTCTTCCTGTCTCCTTCTCTCTCTCCCTCTTTCTCCCTCTCTCTCCCTCTCTCCCCTCACTCCGCCTCTCTCCCTCTCTCTCCCTCTCTATCCCCCTCCCTCTCTCCCCCTCTCTCCCCCTCTCTCTCCCCGCCTCTCTCTCTCCCTCTCTACCTCTATCTCTCTCTCCCTCTCCCTCTCTCCCTATCCCTCTCTCTGTCCCCCCTCTCTCTCTCCCTCGCTCTCTCTATCTCTCTCTTTTTCTCTCTCTCTCTCTGTCTGTCTGTCTCTCTCTCTGTCTCTCACCCCTCTCTCTCTCTGTCTCTCTCTCTCCGCTCTCTGTCTCTCTCTCCACCCGTCTCTCCCTCTCTACATCTGTCTCTCCCTCTCTCTCTCCCCCTCTCTCTGTCTCTCTCTCTCTGTATCTCTCTCTCACTGTCTCTCTCTGTCTCTCTGTCTCCCATCTCTCTGTTTCTGTCTCTGTCTCTCTCTCGCTCCCACTCTCTGTCGCTCGCTCTCTCATTCTCTCTCTCCCTCTCTGTCTGCCTGTCTCTCTCTCCGTGTCTCTCCCCACTCTCTCTCCCCCTCTCTCTCTCTCCCTCTCTCTCTCTGTCTCTCCCTCTCTCTCCCTCTCTTTCCCCCCTCCCTCTCTTCCCCTCTCTCTCTCCCCGCCTCTCTTTCTCCCTCTCTACCTCTATCTCTCTCTCCCTATCTCTCTCTCTGTCCCTTCTCTCTCTATCTCTCTCTTTGTCTCTCTCTCTGTCTCTCTCTCCACCCCTCTCTCTCTCTCTCGCTCTCAACATCTGTCTCTCTCCTCTCTCTCTCCCCCTCTTCGTCTCTGTCTCTCTGTATCTCTCTCTCTCCACTGTCTCTCTCTTTCTCTCTCCCTCTTTCTCTTTGTCTCTCTCTCTCCCTCTGCTCTCTCTCTCTCTATCTCTCTCTCTCCCATCTCTCTGTCTCTCTCTGTCTCTCTCTCGCTCCCACTCTCTCACTCGCTCTCTCTGTCTCTCTCTCTCTCCCTCTCTCTATCTCTGTCTCTCTCTGTCTCTCCCCCTCTCTCTCTCTCCCTCTCTCTGTCTCTTCCCTCTCTCTGTCTCTCTCCCCTCTCTATCTCTCTCCGTCTCTCTATTTCCCCCTCTCTCTGTATCTCTCTCTGTCTCTCTCCTCTCTCTCGCTCTCTCTCTCCCCCTATCTCTCTGTCTCTCTCTCTCTCTCTCTCCCCTCTCTCTCTGTCTCTCTCTCCCCCTTTCTCTGTCTCTCTCTCCCTCACTCCCTCTCTCACTCTCTCTCTGTCTCACCCCTCTCTCTCTCTCCCTCTCTCTCCCTCTCTCTCTCCATCCCTCTCTCTCTCTCTCTTCCTGTCTCCTTCTCTCTCTCCCTCTTTCTCCCTCTCTCTCCCTCTCTCTCCCCTCTCTCCCCCTCACTCCGCCTCTCTCCCTCTCCCTCCCTCTCTATCCCCCTCCCTCTCTCCCCCTCTCTCCCCCTCTCTCTCCCCGCCTCTCTCTCTCCCTCTCTACCTCTATCTCTCTCTCCCTCTCCCTCTCTCCCTATCCCTCTCTCTGTCACCCCTCTCTCTCTCCCTCGCTCTCTCTATCTCTCTCTTTTTCTCTCTCTCTGTCTGTCTGTCTCTCTCTCTCTCTCTGTCTCTCACCCCTCTCTCTCTGTCTCTCTCTCCGCTCTCTCTGTCTCTCTCTCTCCACCCGTCTCTCCCTCTCTACATCTGTCTCTCCCTCTCTCTCTCCCCCTCTCTCTGTCTCTCTCTCTCTGTATCTCTCTCTCACTGTCTCTCTCTGTCTCTCTCTCTCCCATCTCTCTGTTTCTCTCTCTGTCTCTCTCTCGCTCCCACTCTCTGTCGCTCGCTCTCTCATTCTCTCTCTCCCTCTCTGTCTGCCTGTCTCTCTCTCCGTGTCTCTCCCCACTCTCTCTCCCCCTCTCTCTCTCTCCCTCTCTCTCTCTGTCTCTTCCCTCTCTCAGTCTCTCTCTCCCTCTCTCTATCTCTCTCCGTCTCTCTCTCCCCATCTCTCTGTCTCTCTCTCCCCCTATCTCCCTCTCTGTCTCTATCCCCCTCTCTCTCCCTCTCTCTCTCTCTCTCTCTCTCTCCCTCCATCTCTCTCTCTCCCTCTCTCCCTCTCTCTCCCTCTCTTTCACTCCCTCTCTCCCCCTCTCTCTCCCTGCCTCTCTCTCTCCCTCTCTACCTCTGTCTCTCTCTCCCTCTCCCTCTCTCCCTATCCCTCTCTCTGTCCCCCCTCTCTCTCTCCCTCGCTCTCTCTATCTCTCTCTTTTTCTCTATCTCTGTCTGTCTCTCTCTCTCTCTGTCTCTCACCCCTCTCTCTCTATGTCTCTCTCTCCGCTCTCTCTGTCTCTCTCTCTCCACCCGTCTCTCCCTCTCTACATCTGACTCTCTCCCTCTCTCTCTCCCCCCTCTCTCTCTGTCTCTCTCTGTCTCTGTATCTCTCTCTCACTGTCTCTCTCTCTCTGTCTCTCTCTCTCCCATCTCTCTGTCTCTCTCTCTGTCATTCTCTCGCTCCCACTCTCTGTCGCTCGCTCTCTCATTCTCTCTCTCCCTCTCTGACTGCCTGTCTCTCTCTCTGTGTCTCTCCCCACTCTCTCTCCCCCTCTCTCTCTCTCTCCCTCTCTCTCTCTCTGTCTCTTCCCTCTCTCTGTCTCTCTCTCCCTCTCTCTATCTCTCTCCGTCTCCCTCTCCCCATCTCTCTGTCTCTCTCTCCCCCTATCTCCCTCTCTGTCTCTATCCCCCTCTCTCTCCCTCTCTCTCCCTCTCTCTCTCCCTCCATCTCTCTCTCTTCCTCTCTCCTTCTCTGTCTCCCTCTTGCACCCTCTCTCCCCCTCTCTCCCCCTCTCTCTCCCCGCCTCTCTCTCTCCCTCTCTACCTCTGTCTCTCTCTCCCTCTCTCCCTATCCCTCTCGCTGTCCCCCCTCTCTCTCTCCCTCGCTCTCTCTATCTCTCTTTTTTTTTCTCTCTCTCTGTCTGTCTCTCTCTCTCTCTCTGTCTCTCACCCCTCTCTCTCTGTCTCTCTCTCTCCGCTCTCTCTGTCTCTCTCTCCACCCGTCTCTCCCTTTCTACATCTGTCTCTCTCCCTCTCTCTCTCTCTGTCTCTCTCTCTCTGTATCTCTCTCTCACTGTCTCTCTCTCTGTCTCTCTCTCTCCCATCTCTCTGTCTCTCTCTCTGTCTCTCTCTCGCTCCCACTCTCTGTCGCTTGCTCTCTCATTCTCTCTCTCCCTCTCTGTCTGCCTGTCTCTCTCTCTGTGTCTCTCCCCCTTCTCTCCCCCTCTCTCTCCCCCTCTCTCTGTGTCTCTTCCCTCTCTCTGTCTCTCTCTCCCTCTCTCTATCTCTCTCTCTCTCTCTCCCTCTCTCTGTCTCTCTCTCTCCCCCTATCTCCATCTCTGTCTCTATCCCCCTCCTCTCCCTCTCTCTCCCTCTCTCTCTCCCTCCATCTCTCTCTCTCCCTCTCTCCTTCTCTCTCTCCCTCTCTCCCCTCTCTCTCCCTTTCTCCCTCTCACTCCCCCTCTCTCCCTCTCTCTCCCTCTCTATCCCCCTCCCTCTCTCCCTCTCTTCCCCTCTCTCTCCCCGCCTCTCTCTCTCGCTCTCTACCTCTGTCTCTCTTTCCTCTCCCTCTCTCCCTATCCCTCTCTCTGTCCCCCCTCTCTCTCCCTCGCTCTCTATCTCTCTCTCTTTGTCTCTCTCTCTCTGTCTCTCTCTCTGTCTATCACCCCTCTCTCTCTCTCTGTCTTTCTCTCTCCGCTCTCTCTGTCTCTCTCTCTCTCCACCCCTCTCTCCCTCTCTACATATGTCTCTCTCTCTCTCCCTCTCTCTGTCTCTCTCTCTGTATATCTCTCTCACTGTCTCTCTCTCTCTCTGTCTCTCCCTCTCTCTCCCTCTGTCTCTCTCTGTGTCTCTCTCTCCCATCTCTCTGTCTCTCTCTCTCTCTCTCTGTCTTTCTCTCGCTGCCACTCTCTGTCGCTCGCTCTCTCAGTCTCTCTCTCCCTCTCTGTCTGCCTGTCTCTCTCTCTGTCTCTCCCCCTCTCTCTCCCCCCCTCTCTCCCCCCTCTCTCTCTGTCTCTTCCCTCTCTCTGTCTCTCTCTCCCTCTCTCTATCTCTCTCCGTCTCTCTCTCCCCCTCTCTCTGTCTCTCTCTCCCTATCTCCCTCTCTGTCTCTATCCCCCTCTCTCCCTCCTCTCTCTCTCTCACCCCCTCTCTCTCCCTCTCTCCTTCTCTCTCCCTCTTTCTCCCTCTCCCCCTCTCTCTCCTCTCTCTCCCCTCTCTCCCCTCTCTCCCCTCTCTCCCTCTCCCCTCCTCTCTCCCTCCCTCTCCTCTCTCTCCCCGCCTCTCTCTCCCTCTCTACCTCTGTCTCTCTCTCCCTCTCTCCTCTATCCCTCTCTCTGTCCCCCTCTCTCTCTCCCTCGCTCTCTCTTATCTCTCTCTTTGTCTCTCTCTCTCTCTCTCTCTCTCTGTCTCTCACCGTCTCTCTCTGTCTCTCTCTCCGCTCTCTCTGTCTCTCTTTCTCTCCACCCCTCTCTCCCTCTCTACATCTGTCTCTCTCCCTCTCTCTCTCCCCTCTCTCTCTCTGTCTCTCTCTCTCTCTCTGTATATCTCTCTCTCTCTCACTGTCTCTCTCTCTGTCTCTCCCTCTTCTCTCCTCTCTCTCTCTGTCTCTCTCTCTGTCTCTCTCTCTCCCACTCTCTTCTCTCTCTCTGTCTCTCTCTCGCTCCCACTCTCTGTCGCTCGCTCTCTCAGTCTCTCTCTCCCTCTTGTCTGCCTGTCTCTCTCTCTCTCTGTGTCTCTCCCCCCTCTCTCTCCCCCTCTCTCTCTCCCCCCTCTCTCTCTGTCTCTTCCCTCTCTCTTCTCTCTCTCCCTCTCTCTATCTCTCTCCGTCTCTCTCTCCCCCTCTCTCTGTCTCTCTCTCCCCCTATCTCCCTCTCTCTCTCTATCCCCTCTCCCTCTCCTTCTCCGTCTCTGCCTCCTACTCTCTCTCTCTCTCTCTCTCTGACTCTCTCTTATCTCTCTGTCTCTCCCCTCCCTCTCTCTCTGTGACTCTCTCTCCCATTGTCTATCTGTCTACCTCTCTCCCTCTCTCTCTGTCTCTCTGTCTCTCTGTCTCTGTCTCTCACTCTGTCTCTCCCCCTCTCTCTGTATTTCTCTGTCTCCCTCCTCTCTCTCTGTCTCTCTCACCCTCTCCCTCTCTGTCTGTCTGTCTGTCTTTCTGTCTTTGTCTGTCTGTCTGTCTGTTTGTCTCTCTCTATATATATATATCTCTCTGTCTCTCGCTCTCTCTCTCTTTATCTCTCTCTGTCGCTCTCTCGCTCTCTGTCTCTCTCTTTTTGTCTGTCTCTCTCTCTCTCTCTCTCTCTCTCACACACTCTCTCTCTCTCATTACAAAGGTCTACGTGGCCAATTACCTTCAATCCACCCTATACCCGTCTAATGTCTCAAGGTCTATATAGCCATATATATGAACTGACGTATGGCTGACCATATAAAAAATGATCGTGTCCGGTATATCAGTTTTTGAATTTATCACTCATTACTGCACCGAGACCCAGAACGGATCGAAAACATCCGACAGCTGAAGATTCCTAAGAATTGAAAATGCGTTGCAAACAGTAACATTGAGGACCTCTTGAAAAAGGGCGCTGAATTTGAGTGGAGTGGAGGCAAACCAGGAGCTTTTCCTTCCAAATCTCTGAGTAAATGCGAAATACGTTAGGCAAACATTGACCGAGAAATGCTCGCAGTTGTGTTTAGTTGCGAACGTTTCCACGCGTATGTGTACGACTCAAGGTTCACGGTGGAAACTGACCACAAACCACTTGAGAAGATCCATATCAAAAGCCTTACCGCAGCTCCACAGAGGCTACTGCGCATCCAGCAGAATGGAATACAGCTGATATATCAACCAGGCAGGCAAGGACCTCGCTTTGGCTGACCCCTGGTCACTCCAGTCTTCCGAAGAGGAGACGATGATCGAGCTGGTGCCGACCTGCAGAGTCTTACACAGCGATCAACAACCGCTGGCCTCACATGGCTGGTCTGAATGCCAGCGACAATTGCCAACGCCATTCTGGTTATACCGTGATGAACTGTCAGTCGAGGATGGGTTCGTTTTGAAAGGAGACCGCAACGTCTGTCTTCCGAGTCTCCAAGCCGCGACATTGACAAAGATACACGAATCACACCAGGGGACAGAGAAAACCCGCCTGCGGGCCCGTACGTGTGTGTACTGGATTAACCGTGACATCGACAAATTGGTACTCTGGTCGGATTGTGCGACCACCACGAAGGCTTGATTTTTGGGGACTGTGCAATTTCTATTCTTATGTACTTACCTTGACGGAAAGAGGGATGTTATGTTATGTTATGTTATGTTATGTTATGTTATGTTATGTTATGTTATGTTATGTTATGTTATGTTATGTTATGTTATGTTATGTTATGTTATGTTATGTTATGTTATGTTATGTTATGTGGAGTTACACAGAGCCGTAATGTAATGAAGTACATTTACTTCGTTACTTTACTTAAGTAGAACAAGTTTACTTTTCATGAGTAACGAAGTACATTTTTTTGGAAGTACTTTTACTTGTAACGAATTACAAATATGTGTACTTTTTCTAAATATAGTGAAGCACTCATAATTTCTTTGTTACATTTGCAAATGTCCTAAAAGTTCCGCGAATGATCTGCACCAGAAGCATGGCAATGTTTGTCGTTAGCATAGATTTATTTACAAACATCAGTCGGAACGTACCATAGGCAGACATGTTAAGTGTCCTGGTCTGGCTGGATTTCTACATCAGTGAACAAACGATTTGCTTTGTCACCTGATGAAGACAGTGAGATAATTGCAATCTGGAGTCTGGCGCTGAAGCCACTGTGCCTGAAGTAGGTGTAACAACTACAGTGCAAGGCATGCTGACTGAGCCATTAAGACAACAATGCCGATGAATGACACTGGACCTGAAGTTATTTAAAGCCTTGCATTGACTAGACATGAAAAACAGCTGCCTTGCTTGTCTTCTTGTGTCGTGTATGTTGTTGACACAGTTTATTAGCTTTTGTTCACTGTGAACTGCACATGCTTTAGACATCGAAGGATCCCCGTTAACGCCCACCGCAAACCGGCCGGTCTTGTGGAACTACATCTTTATAATTCCTATCTATTTAACACATTTTTTTAGATCATTCTGCGTAAGTGTTTAATTTAACTAAAGTATTTTAAAATATTACCATTAATAATTATTACAAATGAAGACATATTTTAAAAGACACGCTACTATAACCATTCATCTAGACCGAATACTTCCTAAATCTGATCGTAATCGTGACATTTGTATAGCACTGTTCCAACAAGTAACACACGATACAATTCATCACACATCCATCGATGATAATAAACATTTTAAGAAAGATAGAATACCCCCATAACACCGTGAATTACTACTAGTTCAACATATGAATACGATGGTTGCTGTGCGCCTATTATTAAAGCATTGTGTATTTACAGCTTGTATGCCTAGTTGGCCTACACAGTGTTGTTTGCACCATACAACAAAAATAGCAAACAATTTATATCTGCTTGATGTACACACTGAATTATAATTGTAAATGTTTTGTTTTATTCACAACAGTTGGCTGCATCACCCATTGAGAACTAGTTTCAGAAGAAAAGTACTTTCGTGTTTACTTCAAGTACATGTTTTAATTTTTTACTTGTACTTCAAGTACATTTTTCTAGAAATACTTTTACTTTTACTTGAGTAGCCTTTTCTAGGGTTACTTTTACTTTTACTCAAGTACAAAATAAGTGTACTTGTTACAGCTCTGAGTGACACCCACATGTTTGGAGTGACACCCACACTTTGACATTTACCGGCTGGGAGCCGTGCACCTGGCTCGGGTGTGGCAGATAGTTAACTAGTTGGAGTTGGTAATAAAGTTGTGTCCTTATAGGTTGTCTCTGGACTGGTCTTATGATAAGCACACACACTAACTTTACAATAACCTCATATATCAACAATGCAGCAGAAAAAAACATGAATTATGATACTCATACATATCTTTAGATATAGCGAAAGTCGAAAATAGTATCTTTTTTCTTTAAAATAGCGTACCTCGATGGCGTGTCGACGGATTCATGTGATAGTACATGTGACATGCTCAAATCTATTGGTGAATGCACTGTACAGCCTTACTTGTTAATTTGCATTAGCAGTTTTATTTGCAAGCCCTCTGTAACAACTTGCCCGTGTTACAACTAGCCCCGGTTTCCCCTATCACGTCCGATGTGTCGTTGGAGCGACACAAGCGATACTGCAGCTACGATGTTCCGCAATTCCAAATCTACACTCGAGCAGCATATCATATTGCATGTCAAGTCACCCTTTTTGAAAATTACCGGTTTTAACACAATTGTCCAGCTAAGTTGATATAATGTGCACGTCTGCATCCACGTACGTTCTGCTGATCAACTGTGATGTACGCACACACTTACACGCACACGCACCCACGCACGCACGCGGGCGGGCGGGCGGGCGGGCGGGCGGGCGGGCGGGCGGCGGGCGGCGCGGGGGCGGGCGGGCGGATTGGCGGGCGTCCGACTGACAGTCTGACAAACTGACAGACAGACAAACTCACAGTCTGACTGACGCAATGACTGACTCAGTGACTGCCTGACTCATTGACTGACTGAAAGGCTCACTCAATGACTGGCTGGCTGGCTGGCTGGCTGGCTGGCTGGCTGGCTGGCTGGCTGGCTGGCTGGCTGGCTGGCTGGCTGGCTGGCTGGCTGGCTGGCTGGCTGGCTGGCTGGCTGGCTGGCTGGCTGGCTGGCTGGCTGGCTGGCTGGCTGGCTGGCTGGCTGGCTGGCTGGCTGGCTGGCTGGCTGGCTGGCTGGCTGGCTGGCTGACTGACTGACTGACTGACTGACTGACTGACTGACTGACTGACTGACTGACTGACTGACTGACTGACTGACTGACTGACTGACTGACTGACTGACTGACTGACATGGTTAACATGAGAAGCGCCAAGTTTCGGAACGGTATCGTTTTTTTAACGTAGAGTAATTCGATTGCAACTCCTATGTTTAACAGACTACGCAACCGCGCTCTACATCAATATACATACACTCGTTTTCTGTTATGGTATAATATCTTAATTGTTTCCTAAATGAATCAGCTCGCTGTTCGCAGGTGCTGAGAGACCCTAATGTACATCACTAAGTTACGGGTTAGTGACTACAAAAAGGGTGGCGTGCCTCTAAAAATGAAATGCTCTACATTCAGCTTTATTCTGGCTTAAACAGGTGCATAAATATGAGAAGTGAAACGCCACAGGTAAAACTGTAGATACAGTGGCTTGTCACGCATGTTTTCGTGTACGATGCCCTCGCTGCTGGAGCCGAATAAACTGATCTACTATGCAATGAAGATTTATGTTTTTTGTGCCACCATGGATGCACACACGCACGCACGCACGCACGCACGCACGCACGCACGCACGCACGCACGCACGCACGCACGCACGCACGCACGCACGCACGCACGCACGCACGCACGCACGCACGCACGCACGCAGCACAGCACGCACGCACGCACGCACGCACGCACACACACACACACATACACACACACGCACGCACGCACGCACGCACGCACAAACACATACATACTCATTCACATACAAAACTCCAACTTCACTAAACTTGCGCTTGATGGCTTGAGGCTCATATTAGATAAGTATCACCTTCACCTATCCAGTAGTCTGGTAGACCGTAGGGGCGCCACAGATTATCTGGCAACAAGCTCCCTCCATTCCTCTCGCCTCTCAGCCTTCCTGATGGCGGCGCCCAGCGTCATGCCAGTCCATTCCGGGATGTTGTCCTCCCATCTTTTTTGTCTATCCACCTAAATTATTGGAAATATGTGTAAAATATAGTCACGCAGGCTATTCGACAATATCCCTGTGGCAAGTGGTGTGAAAAGCTGCTTGCAATTTCGGTAGATGAATGGAAATGTAACGGTTGTTTACAACACCTTCAGGCTTCACGGTTTATGGCGCACTGAAATTCTGTGCTGTGCGTTTCTCAAATATCTGGTTGTTTCGTTCATTTTAATTTGTTACAAATATGTTTGCTGCGAATCTGCAAACGTCTTTTTCCCCACAGTTTCCGAAATATCTAATCAAAGTATAATGACGCTGAAACTGATATAAGGCACGAAAATGGGCATGGCAACATCCAGCAAAACACACAGCCTCCTCACTCCACGACCATAACTGTACAATAATCGGCAATTTGACGGCGTAGAGCCCCTACACCTACCTAACTTTGCGTCTTGGTTGGAATGGTAAACTGCGAAAACAACAATGTATGATAGGACCATAGACAATATTTAGTCTTTAATTCTCGATTTATACCAATCGCTTAATTGCAAATCATATCCATGTAGGCAATTATTAGTCAGTAAAGCATCTACAGTCCAAGCAGAACGACAAGACATAACACGTCATGTTGTGACCACGTGATAGCTAGACCGCTAGTGGCACTTATGGCTAAACTCTTTCTATCTATGGTTCTGCGTCAGACACTGGAGTTGAGTGGACTCCTTGCAATATTGGTATTGTTTCTATTCATGTTAGTGGTATTGTTAACACGTTAATATGATAAAGATAGCAATACGCGCAACAAACGGTACGTGCCATTGTTTGTGAATGAGGGACAGAGAGACCAATAAGTTTGTGGACTAGGATTCGTACTCAAATTTAATTATTATAAAGATTTTGCAAATGGAATGTATATGTTTGTTTTGATAATCGTATTGGTTAGACGACACGGCTTATTTGTTTAAATAAAACAAAAAATCTGATATATGTTGTATGTGTCTTTAGCAGGGATGTTCTACAATACAACATATTATCACGTAGATGAACTTATCTTGTAATATACAAACAACCTTTGTGTTTTTCATCAAAACAGCAGAGCAAAGTCATTTTTGTGGTTCGCGTAGTTTGTCATGCGCACTAGCTACAAATTATGCACCGCCCACTCGGTAAGGTCAAGGACGGCCTGCAAATGTTTCTTTAAGATCTAAAATTACAGATTCTGTCTCAGTTAACTTCAAGCCATGGGAACACCGAACAATTATTCGCTTACATGAGGGCCTGGTACGGATATGGAAGTCGGTACGGATAATTAAGTCGCTTTGTTGATACATTAGACGACTGGCTCGTGTCGATGGCATGGGCGTACTCAAGTCTCAACAAAAACGGCGAAGGGCGCATTGTAAATGTGTTCTGTTAGATTAGTATTAATTTATCAATTGTTCATCAATTTAATGTGTGGAAATGTCACTTATGTATTCGGTTGATTATTCCATGTACCTTTTAAAGTGTTATTGTAAATAATGTCTATGACAAGGTAGCCAAGTGTTCATATGTCAAATTTATGTTGATTATCGTTCACCAGTATTAGTACCCCGAAAACGAGTACCATGGACAGTACCTTTTTTTCATGAAAAATCTAGACATTATTAATTTGTATGTGATAAAATAACTAGTGTCTCATTAGCATAATTAGTATTGGGGTATTACTACAGTTAATATCCCTGTTTTGTTTCACAATAATAATAGGTGGTGATATTTATAAAAAAAGATTTCCTGGAGCAAGCAAATCAATGACGCCAATGTGAATGTCACGGACAATGGTTGATTGTTTGTATTTTCTTCCCGAATTGTCACTACAAACTATCAAAAATAAACATTAATGGTGCTTAAACTGTTAGCAGTTTAACATTCTCCCATGCACAATGTTTTGAAAATATTTCAAGATCTATTAAGATCTATGATTAAGACAATATAGGTTCATTCCATGCCAAATCAACCAATATCCAGAAATCTTCCCAGGTTACCATCTCCAGTTTTAAAGAAACACATAGCTATATATAATATATATAATATAATTATATAGCTATCTAAATAATCGCTAAATTCAAAATGTTAGTGTTAAATTCTAATTAGTTTTAAACTGATGGTTGATTGAGTACATAGTTTGTTACACCTTTTCTTTGGCTTTGCAAACGAGACCGCAGTAATATTTGTTTTTACGATTTTGAAATGCTAATAACTTATTCTGATTTTTTATGCATTTATATGATAGTTTCAAAGTTACAAACACTAAAAAATGGGCATTTGTTCACTTCAGAATAACCATGTTCATCTTTTGGTATACCTACAACTTTCATCATCATCATCTACATTCATCACATACTGTATAAATTACCTGTTTTGAAGTATATACCTCTCTAAAAGAGAGCTCATCAGAATATGCACCATGTACACATGTGGCTGGGGTCCAAATATGACAAGAAAATATTTTGTTAAAAAAAATGCCCTCATACCAAAGGTGATATGGCCACATTTATCCAGCAATATGAGCTTTTAATATGATTAACATACGTATACCGTGGTAACCAATATCTCTGCAGGTTTTAACTTGTGGTCTCATATCATTCAACTTCTACTAATGCTGTGTTTTTGCAATAAATCAGTGTCATGATTTTGGAATGAAGATAACTTTATTAGTTTTGAAGTTATTATTCTACAATATGCGATGTAACGAAACTACTATATGGGAAACTGGATTTTGTACTTATTTGGTTTTGTTTACATGATAGTTTCAGAGTTAGAAGCACCCAAAGTTGGCCGTTTGTTCAATGTAGAATTATAGTTTTCATGTTTCGGGGTACGGATACAATCTGATCACTCATCATATACTATATATATTTTCGTCTGTCTGTCTGTCACTCTCTCTCTCTCTCTCTCTCTCTCTCTCTCTCTCTCTCTCTCTCTCTCTCTCTCTCTCTCTCTCTCCTCTCTCTCCGTCTCTCTCTCTCTCTCTCCTCTCCCTCTCTCCGCTCTCCGCTCCTCTCTCCGCCTCTCCGCCTCTCTGCCTCTCCGCCTCTCCGCCTCTCTGCCTCTCCGCCTCTCCGCCTCTCGCCTCTCTGTCTCTCCGTCTCTCTCTCTCTTTCTCTCTCTCCCTCTCTCCCACCCTCCCCCCTCTCTCTCTCTCTCTGTGTGTGACACGGTGTGGTGTACTAAGTTGACTGATGAATCTCGTCTGTGTTTGTAGAATGTGTGAGAACTGGAGGATAACCCCAATGTTATGGTGCCCCACACCAACTCGTTTCCCTCGAACAAGAGAAAAAATAAGGTAAATAAGAATTGTCACATCTGGAGCTGCTCAGTCTCTTGACAGGGTTAACACCAACAGTATGACCCTTACGAAGACACTGCTATATGCATTTCTACATTGATCCTATTTTATAGTGGCCATTGTATTCAAATAATTTTTGTATTATTCAATCAAGCAATGTCATAGTATTTCACATACATATACAAGTATGTCTCAACACACACTCCATACATATACCTCACCACAAATACACACACACACACACACACACACACACACACACACACACACACACACACACACACACACACACACACACACACACACACACACACACACACACACACACACACACACACACACACACACACACACACACACACACACACACACACACACACACACACACACACACACACACACACACACACACACACACACACCACACATACCACACACATGTCCGTCCGTCTGTCTGTCAGTCACCCTCTCTCTCTCTCTGTCTGTCTCTCTGTCTGTCTCTCTGTCTCTCCCTCTCTCTCTCTGTCTTTGTCTCTGCCTCTGTCTCCTTCTCCACCCCCCCTCTCTCTCACTCTCTCTCTGTCTCCTTCTCCACCTCCTCTCTCTCCCTCTCTCTCTCCCTCCTCTATCTCATTCCATCCATCCGTCTCTCTTCCTCATCCTCTCCCTTTCCCTGTCCCTTTCAGTGTCTCTTTCTATGTCCCTTTTTACCGCATTGTGTCCCTCCCTCGCTCCCACAACCGTTTCTGCCCTTAGTGAATAAAAGTTATGGCACACTGTCAGGGAAGCTGTTAACTGTGGCTGCTTCCAGCCAGTGCAGTGACAGTGTGACATAGTGTGACACAGTGTGACACTGTGTGGCATACTAAGTTGATTGATGAATCTCGTCTGTTTTTGTAGAATGTGTGAGAACTGGAGGATAACCCCAATGTTATGGTGCCCCACAACAACTCGTTTCCCTCGAACAAGCGAAACAAACAAGGTAAATAACAATTGTCACATCTGGAGCTCGTCAATCTCTTGACAGGGTTAACGCCAACTGTATGACCCTTATGGAGACACTGCTTTATGGATTTCTACATTGATCCTATTTAAAAAAAGTGGCCATTGTATTCAAATATTTTTTTAATTATTCAATCAAGCAATGTCATAGTATTTCACATACATCTACAAGTACGTCTCCACACACACTCCATACCTATACCACACAACACCACACACACACACACACACACACACACACACACACACACACACACACACACACACCACACACCACACACCACACACCACACACCACACACACACAGAGACACATTCACCGCGAAGAGAAATTTGTGTTTCTGTCTAAGCATGTGTTATGGTAATGCATTGTTTAAGATGCACTCAGGGAAGCATGATAAAGATCTCACATACTGCAAGGGAGTCATCAAACCAAATTTCACATACACATATGTAATTATTAACCACACATGAAGCATTGCTATAGGTACTGATTTAATACATGTAACATAATATCTGGGTAAACATTGTAAGAAAAACTTGATCATTTTCGTTACAAATTTCATGTTTGAAGAATCATTGATTTTATATTCAGAGAAATAAGTTTGTAAAGTAATTCATGACATACTTTGTTGTATCCTGACCAAACATTCACAGAGTCAAAGGGTCAAGGTTTGTATATAAACTGATGAGATATTTTGCTGTTGTCCACGTGTCTCCACTCAGCCAGTCTTTGTGTTTCCTCTTTCTGTCCTAGTACTGCACTACTGGTCTAATGCCAGCATCTTTCAGCTTGGAGACATCGAACCATTTCAAAAGCCTAATCGGTGTTACTGTTCTGTTAAGCTTCAGTTTGATGTGTGCGACAACAAGGGGTTATTGCTGGCAACATCCACTCCTTTTATAAAACGTACATCTTTTAAGGATCGTCACCACTTGCCAGTGATGAGAAGGTGGTAAATTAGTTTCTTATCTCTTTGGTTAGGGGACATCCAAGTAAGTTTGTGTATTTCTTTGTGTGACAATAGGATGACAAAGTTGTTTATACCACAGAAGTGTATCAGGCGTGTGACAGTAGATTGCAGCACAGTGTAAGTACAGCATGTGACAGTAGCATATGACACAATGTAAGTACAGCATGAGAGAGTAGAGTAAGGCACAATGTAAGTATGGCACGTGACAGTAGAGTACGGCATAATGTAAGCATGGCATGTGACATTAGAGTGCGGCACAATGTAAGTACATCATGTGACAGTAGAGTACAGCACAATGTAAGTTCACCATGTAACAGTAGAGTATGGACCAATGTAATTATACCTTTTGACCGTACAGTATGGCACTATGTAAGAATGGCATATGACATTCGAGTACGCCACAATGTAAGTAAGTTGAATACGGCATAATGTAACTAAAGCATATAACAGTTGAGAAAGGCATAATGTAATTATGTCATGTGCCAGTAACGTGACAATGAGTATGGTCCAGTGTGGGTTCATCATATGGCAGTAATGAGTCAGTAGAATATGTGAAAATGTGACTATGTCATGTGATGATAGAGAGTGCAGCACAGTACAAGTTCATTATGTGAAGACAACTTCTCTGACTTTTCTTGTATGCAATAGACATGTCTGACCTGAGTGAAGTTGTATATTATCGACAGGTTTGTCCGATATAAATATAGTTGTATGTAATAGATTGTTCCATCCTAAGTTAGAATTGTTGTACATAACAGATAGGTATGATGAAAATATGTGTTACTGTGTTTAGAGATGGCAGTGCCAAGGCTGAAGTGATTGGCACAGGGGGTGTAGAATAGGCGAGTCTCGGGGTGAGGCGAAGAAACAAGTGGTGCTCAGGATGATCAGAGAACCCATGGTGAGCTGGCAACAGACTAGTCTCTCTGTCTCTTGGTCTCTCTCTCTCTGTCCCTCTCTCTGTGTCTTTCTCTCGCTCTCTCTCTGTCTGTCTCTCTTTGTCTCTCTCGCTCTGTCTGTCTGTCTGTCTGTCTGTCTCTCTGTCTGTCTGTCTGTCTATGTGTCTGTCTGTCTCTCTGTCTGTCTGTCTGCCTCTGTCTTTCTCTCACTCACTCTCCATGTATTCACATATCACCTCCCTCGTCTTGAAGCCAGTCAGCAGGAAGGATTGTAGGAGAATGGAAGAAACCATCCTGAATGTGTGCAACGCTCGCACCCATAGTTCCCATGACCCATGATGCTGCTGACTCCCCCAAAGGCAGCACCAATGAGAGTCTCGAGACCTGACCCCTGACCCCTGCATCAAGTGGCCGATGCACCTACACAAACATAAGTTACTTCCATGTATCATTTTTGATTATGTTGTATGAAAATAAGTAAATTTCAACAAGCTTGAGCCAAAGATGACATTTTCCTTGAGTTTATACATTAACCTTGACCTTTAACCACTACAAAAATATCAGTAATGATTTCCTCGAGTCATACTTGTATAGAAAAGTGGTAACACACATGACTCTAGGCCTATTAGTTCACTTGGATCAAGCTTAATTTGCGTTAATAATGCTAATAATCATAATTATGCTAACTAGGTAATTAAAACATTTCCCCAAAGTTGGCCCAGTGCCAACAAAGCTCAATATCTTCCAGACACTCATGTGAAAACATATCAATAAAAAACTTACAGTAATTACAATTTCTAGGTTCACCAATTAAAGGATACAGCTGGCAACTAGACTATGTATATTTAGGAAAATATATATTGCCATATTATATTTATTCATGACAAAATCTTGCTAGCTATCTACCATGACCACACTGTTTATTGGGGTATTTATTTTGTGTTTCAGGACATTCTAAGGAGCCTGGCTGACATTTCTAACATCACTAATTGGTAATGGAATATTGACTGTCCTTGTTAAACAGATACGTCTCATGTTGTTCGTATCAATGTTTCTTGTTTTATTTGTTGCTTTCCAACTTATGTCATATCACAATACCTTCAAACATATGTCATATCACACCTTCAAACATATGTTATGTCACTCCACCTTCAAATACCTGTAATGTAGCACAACTTTGAAACACCAGTAATGGCACACAACCTTCAAACACCTATAACATCAAACCACCTTCA
>JAODUO010000719.1:20000-67500 GCA_025642075.2 Ridgeia piscesae
AGTGTCAGCGTGTTGCATACTCTAACAGTGTCAATGTGTTGCAGGCTCTAACAGTGTCAGCATGTTGCAGGCTCTAACAGTGTCAGTGTGTTGCATGTTCTAACAGTGTCAGTGTGTTGCAGGCTCTAACAGTGTCAGTGTGTTACAGGTTCTAACAGTGTCAGTTTGTTACAGGGTCTAACAGTGTCAGTGTGTTGCAGGCTCTAACAATGTCAACGTGTTGCAGACTCTAACAGTTTCAGTGTGTTGCAGGCTCTAACAGTGTCAGTGTTTTTTGCATGCTCTAACAGTGTCAGCGTGTTGCAGGCTCTAACAGTGTCAGTGTGTTGCATGCTCTAAGAGGTTCAGTGTATTGCAGGCTCTAACAGTGTCAGTGTGTTACATGCTCTAACAGTATCAGTGTGTTACAGGCTCTAATAGTGTCAGTGTGTTAAGGCTCTGACAGTGTCAGTGTATTACAGGCTCTGACAGTGTCAGTGTGTTACAGGCTCTAACAGTTTCAGCGTGTTTCAGGCTCTAACACTGTCAGTGTGTTACAGGCTCTAACAGTGTCAGTGTTTTGCAGGCTCTAACAGTGTCAGTGTGTTACAGGCTCTAACAGTGTCAGTGTTTTACAGGCTCTAACAGTGTCAGTGTGTTACAGGCTCTAACAGTGTCAGTGTGTTACAGGCTCTAACAGTGTCAGTGTGTTACAGGCTCTAACAGTGTCAGTGTGTTACAGGCTCTAACAGTGTCAGTGTGTTGCAGGCTCTAACAGTGTCAGTGTGTTACAGGCTCTAACAGTGTCAGTGTGTTACAGGCTCTAACAGTGTCAGTGTGTTACAGGCTCTAACAGTGTCAGTGTGTTACAGGCTCTAACAGTGTCAGTGTTTTACAGGCTCTAACAGTGTCAGTGTTTTACAGGCTCTAACAGTGTCAGCATGTTGCATGCATCAAGGATTCACATCCCAGCATGCATCAGGGTAAAACATTAAAAGGAATCCATATTTAATAGTTTTTTCCAAATTTGGCCTGAGAGCCAATCAGCGTCTCACCCGTATTCTAGCGGCTTTCCTATGTGGATGTGAGGAGCTTAAAAGTGCTGCCAGCTCACGGAGCCTGTGTAATCTACACTAAGGCCACCCCTGCATGCACCTGGCAAGTGCAACTCCACCCATCATGCAACAGAGACGCTTTCCCTGCATGCACCCTGGTCACATCTCCCAGCATGCACCAAGGGACTCCTCACAAAATGCATCATAGTTACACCTCCTAGCATGCAACATGGTCACTCCTCCCATCATGCACCAAGGATATACCTCCCAGCATGCACCACAGTCACACCACCATCATGCATCAGTATCAATCCTCTGTTCATACACCATGTTCAATCTGACCATGTTTGTCTGACCACAGGGATGATGACTTGTGTATAAATTATGCAAAGTAAATTATTCAGACATGGTGAATTACAGATCTGATAGAAAGATAGTAACACTTCAGACAAGAATCAATTGCAGAAGAGACAACCATTACAGATCAGACAACAAACAAATAACAGACTCAGAAACAAACTAACAACAGAGAGCATAAGACCAGCAAATAACAGGTCAGACAACCAGGTAATAACAGATCAGGTAACAGCAAATAACATATAAAACAACCAGGTAATAACAGATCAGGTAACAGCAAATATCATATAAAACAACCAGTTAAAAACAGATCAGAACCAGTTCATATCAGATCAGGCAGCAGTATTTTCTGCTAAGCTACAAGTAGTCATGTGGCGTGTGTTTGTGTGTGTGTGTTGTCTGCTAGAGTTTGTCGTCGGTGAACTGGGCGGCAAGAACAACACAGTGAAAGCGCTGTCAACCACCTTCATGGTTTTTCTCTGGGTCATCTACATTGCGCTCTCATCTATCAAGGCTGGCATTGTCAGACTCTCTACCATGACAGCCTACCAGCTATCACCCTGACCTGTTGCCATGGTCACCTACACTGGACCCTCTTCCATCAAGGCCTACTATGCAACACCTACTAAGCTAACAATGTTGCCATGGTGTTGAATTATGTTTGTACACATTATCATGGCAATCAAAACACTGTTGTGTGTTTTATATATATATATATATATATATATATATATATATATATATATATATTTACGGTATCTTCTTTTATTTGCCCTATTCATCTCTAGGTATGCCTCAATTAGCTAGGACAATTTCAGTGATATTTTAATTGAGTAACAACCAAAGCCAATGTCTAATTTGTTCTTAGTCCCTTAGAATGTTTCCTGAATATTCCTGTTGATGCACATCTCTCATGCTGATGTCAACATTGACGTCTGAGTGCATAATCTATATGTATTTGTACCATTACATTTTGTGTAATGGGCTTTATGCTACAACTATGCCTGCAAACTAAACAAACAAACACATTATTTAAATGTTGACCATCCCAAACAAACAAACAAATTATTAAAATGTTGATCATGCTAAGTTTAAAACAGAGGGTGCCAGTTCTTACGTTTTATTTTTCATTTACCATTATGTTCTTATGACTACAACATACAAGTTGAAGGTTTACTGGCTGCCGAGTTGTGTTTAGTTACTTTATTAAGCTTGGAAAAAATTCACAGTTTGAAAATGTCTGCCTGCAACACATTCAAATGGTAAACAAAACGTCCTCTTTCAAAGCAACATTGAAAAGCAATATCCTTTGACATTTAACTTTCTCATGTTTTAGGCAGTAGACTTACTGTTACAAATTACAGCTTAGCCAGTTCTTGGCAGATGAACTGGCACCCTCCCTTAAAGTCGGAAATATTGAAATTGCAAATGCATCTCTCACCATGCTCTGCTGTTAATTAAGCGTCCCGCAAGGCTCTGTCCTTGGGCCACTGCTCTTTTCATTATACGTTCAACCTATCGGTGACATCATACGAGCCCATGGACTATTCTTCCATCAATATGCCGATGATTTACAGGTATATACACATTTTGACTTGACCCATTCTGCATTAGTGGCTGCAGTCAAGCAAATGGAAGATTGTTTAGATGAGGTAAAGGTCTGGTTGGCACGGAATTATATGTTCATGAACGATGGCAAGACACAATATCTTCCGATTGTACCTAAGTCTGCTGATGCAATCGTGGATAAAAGTGTGATTCGCGTTGGTGTGGCTACAATTACGGCTTCGCTTTGTGTTCAGTGTCTTGGTGTTTGCATTAATAGGCACCTTGACTTGAAGAAGCAAGTATCGCAAACTATCAGAGCTTGTTCTTTCTACCTGCAAAACATTAATAAAATTAGCCGCTTTCTCCCCAGACCGACAAAGGAACGCGTTGTCAATGCCATTATCACATCACGGCTTGATTACTGTAACGCGCTCTTATACGGTACGTCTGCAATTAACATCGCCCGTCTACAGCGAATACAAAACACGGCTGCCAGGTTGATTATGCGTAGCCCGCGTAGCGACAGTGCCACACCCTTGCTACGCGAACTCCGCTGGCTGCCCATTGTGTGCAGAGTTAATTTCAAGCTACTTGTATTCACTTACAAACGTCTACTGAAGACACAGTTTTTTTCGTATCGCATATTAGTGTAATTCGACATGAACATTATTATTTTTTTACTAGATTATTTGGTAATATTATCAATACATAATTATACACTAATTTATTGGCATTATTATTACATAATTATTATGATTATGATTATTTTACAGTTTTGACATATACAAAACTAGTTATTACTAATAATAATTATACCTATACCGTCATTTATCAGTCTCATTGCAATGTAATTATACACTAGATCGGTTATTATGTGTTTTTATGACTAATACGTGATTTATTTATATATTTAAAAGTGCTACGCTATTAAATTTTAATATCGTACTAATTTTATTTATTTATATACATATACATATGTTTTTACATTTATTTGAAAACAAATATTTGTCTTATTGTATACATATATCTTTTTATGTCTTTTAAATTGTAATATGTTGTGAAACGCCACGAACGATTATGGATGTGGCGCTATACCAAATACATATATTATTATTATTACTCACCAACATATCTCCTTAATGTAATATTAATGTAATGGCCGGTTCATATAATATAAAACTCAAGGCAATTAAAAATGCTAATGTTCAAATATCTTCCTCAGAGCATATAAATAGTGTACAGTTCGAGCTTTCCTGTAGACGATGTGTTGGTACAGGCTCCTAGTGAATACAAAAACAATGCATCATTGTATATATCGCTGTACCTAATTTACAATAGTGTTGTCACAGATATATACATGTGGAAATTCTAGGTTAATGATATCCTTTAAAATAGTACAATTGTGGCAGGCATGTTTTGGTGATGAGTGAGTAAAAATAGTGTTATAACCCCTTCTCAGCTGGTACGTACCTTCCCCCGATGATTATTTTGCCCTTTATGACTGATATCAACAAGGTTCGTAGACAAATACAGAAATTAAGCACATTCACTCTTTACAGTCAATAAATGGTTATTGCCAGATACAGAAGAATTGATCGTTGACAGATAAGCTTAAAACCAATTACCAGGTAGAAGGTATGCATTCATGTTAGCCTTTTTGTTAGGAATATCAACAGACGGTGTCGCCACACTGTGAGTGACTGTCGTTTCCATCTACTTGTCGTATTCTCATATATAATATTGGCCAGCCCGCGTGTCAAACACCAATAAAAACATGCCGATCTTTCCAATGTATGAAACAACGTTTGCAAAGTATACCGATAAACAAAATCACTTGTTTCTTTCGGCACTTGTGTAGAATTCGGACCCACCTCAATTTTGGTATCTTTACCAACATTTAATACATGATTCGGTTAATTCAGTCATTTAACATCATCTTGCGCATATTTATGATTTATAATTAGCAGACTTTTGAGTAACAGACGTGACAGTGGTAGGAAATGTATGTCTGGTGATGTGTCGAGACAGTACAACAGTTGTAGGTGGAGAACCACGTCCTCCACATGTAAGTACACGGGCGAAAGCAAATGTGCATCATGCTTGGATTGTACCAGCAATTATTTAAATCAATATTTCGATGCAGTTCTTTTTTAAATCTGGTTTGATGTAAACATAAATAATAATTATCATAGTGTTTTCGCTAGTGAAGAAACATCAAGTTTAGAAGAGTTTGGTCTGATCCATATGGTATGATGTTAAACAGGATTTAAATGCAGTTTGTTTTATATTTTGTCATATTGTAAAGGTTTAAAAGTAGTTTAGTAATTCTGAAATTTCAGTACACAAAATGCAATTAGAAATTACCATTGCCAACTTGCCTTATCGTCATTCAATTTGTGCACATAAAAAGCTTATTTACATTTTTAGTGACAGCCGTGTTTTTTCCATTTAAGACCATACACTTTGAAACATGATTCAGTATTCCAACCAATAATGCAACACGATAAAACATGAGACATTACACCAGCATGCAATGACTTACCTTTGCAATCACACGTGTGCAACATTCATGCTCTTCAAGCCCTAAAGGATAAAACTAGGACTTATCCAGATCTTAAAATATTCATTAATCCTGTCTTAGCTGCATTGGAAATTGTAATGCGTAGTTGGCATAAACCTGCCCGGACAAGCATGGTACATTAATGTTACAATTATTTAATTACTGACATGTATAATGTCCGACTCATCAACGCAGTTTAAATTATTACTTTCTACTGCATTATTTTGTATTGATATGTTCCGTACAGGATTAGTACTTGTTAGTCTTATACCTTATTGCTCAAGTGCTTATTTTTGGCAAAGTTCTCATTACCTTTACTGATTATTCTTGTGTGTGTATATATATATATATATATATATATATATATATATATATATATGAAGTATATATATGCAAGTATAATGTAAAAGTAATGAATAAACATGATTACTTTTTATAGTAATAATACATTTGATGTAATATAAATATATATAATATATAATTATATAAATAATATTATATAATTTCATATATATATATATATATCTATACATATATATATATATATATATATATATATATTTATACATATATATTAGAGTGGCCAAATTGTACATGGTAATAATTTGTTTTTAATCAGCCACGCATACGAGCTAAACATTTGAGGTCGGGGTTTCAGTTTCCATTGAGAGAAGGAGACCCCTCAACGCACCCAAAGTTTATCGCATAGTGATCCATTTAAGACAGTGTATGTAAATTATTTAAATTAACTTAAATCAAATTAAACACTGGTTTTAAGACATATAGTACTAAAACTTTGTATGTAAATTATATATATTAATGCAAACATTTAATACCGTACTAAAACTGTATATGCAAATTATATAAATTAATATACAAACTAAACACTGATTAAAACGTATATGACACTAACAAGAAATTGGCGATAGTTCTGGCGTAGGCTTCCGTCATGCTTTCGTGGTTGAACAAGTTCTGCAAGATAAGACGGCGCCAAGCTATTGATGCATTTATAAATCATTACCAAAATCCGGCTCTCAACTGTCAGCCAATGCAGTTCCTTCAACTCTGGTGTGACGTGGTCGTGTTTACTGCTGCGTGTTATTAGCCTGGCTGCAATATTCTGGACACGCTGCAACCGAAATGTCTGTGATAACGGTATGTTATATAACAGCGAGTTGCGGTAGTCCAGGCGAGAGGTGACGAGTGCGTGGACTGCATTTTTCTCTGCTTCGGTTGTTAGGTAGTGCCGTATTGATGACAGTCTGTATAGATGGCAGTTAAATGCGTCACATACAGCAGTCACATGATCTGTTATCGTTGTTCCATGTGAACTCCCATATTCCTTATGCGGTCTGATGGTGAAGACGTATTGTCTCCAATTGTCAAGGAGCAAACTTCCAACGTCCTGAGATGATGTTTTGATATACAGATCATCATCTTAGTTTCTTCATCGTTTACTTTCAGCATGCGCCGCGGCATCCATCGCCTGACTTCCCCAATACACTCTATGAGTCGCCTCGAATTTCCACTTGGAAACATGGTGTAGCGGGATTGTACGAAGCATATAGTGGCATGAGATTATTGTATTTTATGCCACGTCTTTTGAATAGCATTGGGATGGTGTATAGAGTGAACATAACTGCTCCTCTATCAAATATATTCCCTACAGTCGTAGGCTCTAGTAGAAAACTGGTCTCGCACTCGTGATTTACCGTGACAGTTTGAAGCAACCGTCTGTGGACTTTCATCTTTATGGTTTCTGTCTATGCATGGGTTCTATTCTCCGATCGCCTACTGTGGCGTCTCAGAAAGCCTGTCGATGCACTAAAGCCCAACACATTCACGAATTGAGGATATGCCCTCAAACCGACATTTGGGAAAGCTTTGCGACATTTTCGAACTTTAATGTGTTCAAGCGGTGTACAATATTTGCTTAAAACTAATCAAGCCTAGGCAGAAAGGTGGGGAGGAGGGCGGATTTAGAAGCATCAAGCTAAATACACGACATGACACCCTCATACCCAACACAGAAGTAGGGGCTTAACCGCTAATCGCTAATTAGATCAAAGACCGGTGCCTAGTTCACATATGTCATGTATGGCTGATGGCATTAGATGGAGTCATTAAGCCATGTATAGGGAAGTACTAATCGCCTTAGCTGCTAATCTTGATACACACACGAGGGTTATCCCGGATATCGCATAAAATCCCGTATGCACTGTCTTCATGCTTTCATTTATGCAATAACCAACATAAGTCCCATGTGAGAATACGATTGGCCAAAGGATGACGTTTCTACTGGAAAGTGGATTGCGTCTAAGACATTAAGACATTATATATTAGGAATGTGATACACAACATGCAGACCTGCTAGAAAACTAAACAGTTGTACAGCCCTGTCAAAGTTTCTCAGGCACACATTCCTACAGCATGACATTACAGTGACACATTATTGTTGCCATAGAGGTATAAACCATTATGAATATTACTCTTAGCAAACATACCACCATCAATATATATATATATATATATATATATATATATATACGGTGGGGTGGTCACAGGTTCCTTTTGTGAACTTGTAGCGGAATGTACCCACCATTTTGTAATTGCATGTGTCTATTGGTGGTGGTATGTTAATATTAATATTCATAAGTGGTACCTTGTTCAGGGCACTGACTACGATAACACTTAATATGTGTTGTAGCTCTTATTTGGGTAGTCCTACGCTAATTCCATTTTTTTTGACTGGAAGCGTCTGGTTAAATGCCATACAAGAAATGGAGTTATGGTCTTACCAAAAAACGGCTTTGCCGTTAGTTACATGTAGCAGGGAGCGAAGCATTGTCGTCACCAATTCGACTCGCCTTATTGAAACTGCTTTTGAGGTGAAGTGCTCTCTGCTTGAAAACCGTAACGCTTTAATTCTATTGATGTAAATTTTCACGCTGACACTTGATGAAACAACGTATTGATACAGCTGCACTGAATCATTTATATATTAGTTTTTTAATTAATGCTACTACTAATTGCAACTATAGTAATTAACTATTGAACATAGAACGACGGGCGGGCCTCAAACGTGATATACATGCTGGCGTAACACAATCCTCGAAGAATACTTCATTAGGAAAGCAATTTACTGTCCATGTCAACGATGCAGCCGGAGAACAAAATCTTCTCTGTGACTGCACCAGTGATATATCTCGGATGTCGGTGCGAATGCAAACATGTTCGAGCATATAAAAGCGGGATGTGTTTGCCATGTACTGTTCCACAATACGCTATTGAAAAATTTATATTTCCCAACCTAAATGGGGCCATGGTCAACACGTTGTATATATATATATATATATATATATATATATATATATATATTATTGACTTTAGCGATTAGTAATTTTTCATTTACATATTTTGGACATCTAAGTTTACCTTTCCAGAGAATTGTTACAGAAATACATTAGTTGTTTTATGTTTGAATGTTTTAATACGTACGTACAAAGTAGTACGTACGTATGTATGTATGTATGTATGTATGTATGTATGTATGTATGTATGTATGTATGTATGTATGTATGTATGTATGTATGTATGTACGTACGTACACGTACGTACGTACGTACGTACATACGTATGTATGTATGTATGTATGCATATCTTATTTTAAAGTATTATAAGTTACCTCTTGGAAGAATACGGTAATAGAGAGAGAGAGGGGGGGGGAGAGACAGACATACAGAGAGAGCTATGTAAATACGCATTGTATTTATCTGAGTCAACATACGCAGCACAATCACTGGGCCTTGTGTATCCGGAAGGTCATACCGACATATGATGTGTGTAATGCTCAAGTTTCGAAAGACATTTCCAGCAAATTGATAAGTTTTGACAGGTAATCATAAGTGGTTAATCTTCAGCGAAATCAACATTGCACTCGGACGCCTTAATTTGTCGAGTTCAATAGTCAACGGTCAAGCCTAAACTTTGCGATGATAAAATATATGTCAGTTACCAGTTGGCATTTAAAATTCAACCGCACCCTGAAACACTGTAACATTCCCTATGCATTATGTAACATGTAAGAGGGATAGATTGACAGATGCATAAGCAAGACATACTTTAAAGACTAGGCCCATGTATGTATATGGTACAACATTCTGGATCTGTGCAAAAGAACTGCCGTGTAACAGAACTGTTTATTTCCACTGATGATAACACACTTGGAAATGTAGTTGTATAGTTGTCTTGTGTTAAAAGTAACCTGTCGTTTAAATATGTAAATTATTCTACAATGTGTTTGCATGCAATGCTACACGAGTGGTATTATTGGTGTTGAGGAAGTTCCAAATTTCACAATACTTATCTACTTTCTCCATGTCAACTTGACTTTCCTTTTAGTTATAACGTGAATGTATGGAGGTTGTATTGTGTGATACGCTCAATTGGAAATACAGAAAACTAAACATCTACTTATGAGGGTGTCACCAACGATTCATAAGATGCGTTTCTATACATGTTTGACACTTGACGACACCCTTCTATATAAACGTTTCACGGACCAGTCACAATTATGACCAAACGTATGTGTTATTAAAAGAAATGACGTCATGAATATCATAGTATAAATACAATAGGAATAGGCAATCTCGGTAAAGTGTGTTCGCAACATTCAAACTTGGAACATCCTAGCATATCAGGGATGCTGCTAGTTGCATCAGTGCCTTTGAACTTGTCGACAAGTAGAATTGTGGTCGATAGTCCCATTAGCTAATCATGTTTTTTGCATTTCTGAGAACAAATAAGTGGTATCTCACTCATACGTCGGAACCTATATACATCATCGTATTATTTATTATTTTAAAATTAGTAGAGTTAACATTTCAAACCATATGAATTGTAACGCCTCACATAAAAGCAGTACGTGATATCAAGTCGCATTTCCGTAAGGCCTAATTTGAATCAATAGCTACTGACCATCTTGCAGCTTTCTTCCCTTTCCAGGCGTGGAGGTCCTCTCACCTCATACCATTATGTATGTTCATTCGTTTCTCTCTACCAGTTGGCAAATCATACAAGCTAAAAGATTGCAATCAACATTCATTAACTGACGTGTTTTGAAATTATATACTTTTTCAAAAAACATTTACTATACCTGAACGATATATTGCGTGTAAATGTATCTCCTAAGAGGGCACCACCGTGATATCTGTCTGTCTGTCTGTCTGTCTGTCTGCCTGCCTGCCTGCCTGCCTGCCTGCCTGCCTGCCTGCCTGCCTGCCTGCCTGCCTGCCTGCCTGCCTGCCTGCCTGCCTGCCTGCCTGCCTGCCTGCCTGCCTGCCTGCCTGCCTGCCTGCCTGCCTGCCTGCCTGCCTGCCTGCCTACCCATCCACCTACCCACCCACCCACCCACCCACCCATCCATCCATCGATCGATCTACCTACCTACCTACCTACCTACCTACCTACCTACCTACCTACCTACCTACCTATCTATCTATCTATCTATCTACCTACATACACATCTATGTATATATTTATCTATCTATAAATCAATCTATCAATACATTTATTTCAAAACACGTAACTTTAGAAACAGAACAAGACAACTCAATAACTACATAATAATACGTCACATGGTAAGATAGAAAGTAATGAAGAAATATGCTTTGATAAGGAATATACATAACATTATACACTTTTAATTAAGTGTCCATGTCTATTTATCTATCTATATATCTACCTATCTATCTGTCCATACATCCATCTATCTATCTATCTATCCATCCATCTATCTATTTATCTATATATATATATATATATATATGCATCCATATGTATATATGTATATCAATTTATCTACATGTCTGTCTAGCGTCCATTCATCCATTCATTCATCAAACAAACAAACAAACAAACAAACAATCATTCAATCAATCTATGAATCAAATTTATTTCAAAACACGTCAATGGGAACCAGTACAAGTCAACTAAATAACTACTTAATACTACGTCACGTGGTAAGATAGAAAGTAATGAAGAAATATGCTTTGATAAGGAATATACATAACATTATACACTTAATTAAGTGTCCATGTCTATTTATCTATCTATATATCTACCTATCTATCTGTCCATACATCCATCTATCTATTTATCTATATATATATATATATATAAATATATATATATATATATCTATGCATCCATATGTATATCAATTTATCTACATGTCTGTCTAGCGTCCATTCATCCATTCATTCATCAAACAAACAAACAAACAAACAAACAATCATTCAATCAATCTATGAATCAAATTTATTTCAAAACACGTCAATGGGAACCAGTACAAGTCAACTAAATAACTACTTAATACTACGTCACGTGGTAAGATAAAAAGTATTGAAAAATATGCTTTGATAAGGAATAGACACGAAGTTATACACCTGTAATTAAGTGCCCGTATATGTATGTTTATGTATCTGTATATATAATAGTTAATTCTTAGATTTCGATGACAACTAATAAAAATAATAATGGTAAAAATGTGGCTGCAGTGCAGTAATATATGTCTATAGTTGACATGTAGCCAGGATTTTTGTTTTTATCTTGTGAATAGTATTCAGGCGCGCACCTTTAACAGTTAAAAAGCATCACATGTGTGGATATAGTTTTACATAAGGTACAACTCGTGTAAGCTGTGTGTAGTTATTTGATGTCATAAAGAAACCACATGTATATTTATTTTATTTCAAATTCCAATGGTTAACTGCTATTTTAATACAATACACAGCAAAACAAGTTTGAAATTCATACAGGAGGAAATACTATATTATATATTATTCTAACAAATTACACAAACCAGGCACGACATTATGCCGACGGTGTGCAATATGCGTGTTCTTCAAATACTTCATATATATGCATGCTTTATGTAATTTAATAAAATATCTAATATATGTGATTAATAGTAATGGATCCTAATGTATTGTTATTTTCTATATTAATTAGTTATATTGTGTGAAACTACAGTTGTTGTATGTCTGCGTCCAATTCATTAACATATGCAAATCCTGTATATACCTAATATATATAATATATATAATATATATATATATATATATATATATATATATATATATATATAATATATATATATATTATAATATGTTGAGTACCATCAACGTAAGTCAATCAACGTAAGTCACCATAATATTAGATTTAATATTGGATAATCTATATTATATTTTGTTGTTCTATATTCACACCAACAGAAAGGTTTTCGATGAGTTTCCTTTCGCATGCCCGGTTACATTTTTGATATTGAGCTTTGCAATTGGTTCTCCGTATGTATGGACGGCGACTCTTTCTACAAATGACTCTCTGTTATTGAGAATACTGTTTTGTCGTTGTTTCTTCCTTTTGCTGTCGCAGTTATTATTGCAGTCTCAATTGGTTATCCGGATGGAAAGGAAGACATCTCCGTCTAAGCAGACGCTTTAACGACCAACGCTACCTGTGAAGGTAAACGAAATCAAAAACAAACAAAACAGCCAACGTTCGAGAAACATATCGTGACAACAATCAATTATTTTGATTTTGTATAACTGGGAATCATTTACATTACAATTAAAAATATACCAGTTGTATTGCATTCTTTAAACTGTTGCTATCCGAAATATATCCATACTTGATCAATTGTTGGAATTTCGTCTCCAGAATTCATCTGAGGTTTGTCTTTAATTGATCACAGCATTTCAAACCTGGTCAGCATCACAACAGAACGATTGTTGTTGTCAAAAATCAATACATTTGCTACAATCATTGCCGTAATTGGTTACTTTGTAAGATTTAAGGTAATTCACACAACTAAATTTCTTTTTGTCACATTTGTCCCGATAGCAGAATAGTTTCTCTAATGATACCGTTGCATAATACTTGTGGTTTTGTTTTCTGCTCTCATCTGTCTATTCAGTTATTCGCATGCTGGCTTCACTAAGTTATTATGCAACTGCTCTATGCATTTATAATTTCTTAAAACAAATAGTTCAGTATTGTTCGCCATGAGACATGTCACATCATAGACGAACAAGAGGGACAAAGCGAATGCTCTCCATTCGCAGCTGTATAATGCTAGTATGTGGTATGGTGTCCATCCAGATATTCCTTTGCATGCCTCTATGTCTGCTACCTTCGAGACTGCCTTGCATGATTGTCGTACCAATGTATTGGTATCAGACATGGCCGTACCATGCCAGCGTTTTCCCCTCCTTGTTACGAGGACCTCAGTGGACTTGTCAGTGCAATTATCCGCCTGCGGACCGAGTAGGTCGGTCCATATGATTAAGAAACGTCTGAAACACTTACTCACAACGTCCTGGGTCTTCTTTGTAGTTTCCGGTGTTAATGTCCAACTATCGAAGCCGCAGTGCAGGATGGAGACAGCAATGAATTTGTACAATCTGATTTTTGATGGGAAGCTGATGTTGTTTTTCCATATTTTGCTGCGTTTTGTCATTGCTGCCCGCTGTTCGAAAGTATATTTGACTGCGCATCTTCTTCTCCGAACGTTGATCCGACATATTTGAAAGCATCCACTAATTTGCTGGCGAGGTCATGGAAGAATAACTACGTAAATAATACTCAAATAAAATATATTAGCGTATTGCCGAAATATCTTCCTAATATGTAGTAACAACAACAATATGTTTCATAAGTAGTGTTAGTAATTGTGACCAAACTAGCGCGTGTAATGGCACTATGTACCTTTTTCTCCGATTATCTTTTGACACTTTTGGTTACATTTGTTGAGATTAGATCTGCAAGCCCTCTTCAAGTGTGCTCGCCTACGACACGATTTCTTGCATTTTAAGAATTTTTCATAGCAGACCGAAAGGCATCGTTTGAGCTCAGCTGTAGCGGTAGCTTCCTTAGCGCAATAGCACATCTTCGTCAACAAGGCAGTTGTCAATATGAATAGTATCTGGAAATATAAATGTGCCTCTAGTAGTTTTAGTTTCACTGAAATATAAACGTTGACTAATAATTTGTAGTTGCGTACGTGGTCCTGTGTTTGACTGTAGACATATATTAAATAGTGCTGGCAATAACTTTATAACAATGCAATATATAGTAACTGGGTAAAACACTAGTAATGATTGTGTTAAATGTTTGATATGTAGACATTTTGTAATATTATATGTAGTATTGTTGTTGTTAATATATTGTCATTGGTATCACACCAATACTCAGAGTACGTGATTTGATAACAGTGTAAGTCTGACAGGTGCAAAGGCAACACGACATTAATATACTGAACACCATCGCATCGTTAACTTTCGTACATACATAC
Organism: Ridgeia piscesae; assembly: GCA_025642075.2. NCBI lineage: Eukaryota > Metazoa > Annelida > Polychaeta > Sabellida > Siboglinidae > Ridgeia > Ridgeia piscesae. The sequence continues at coordinate 34,852 of JAODUO010000719.1, forward strand.
ATAGTTTGTATACGGCTGCGTTTCGTAGTTACTATACAATTATTCTGTATGAACGAAAACTAACTGATGTATAATAATAATGGCTATGACATTACCACTTTCGGAAATTAATTGAAATACGGAAGCGTGATATAAAATGAATAATTTACCCTGAACTTATTACACTAAACGAAGACGACTGAATCTACGAACGTTGTGATACTGTCGCGTAGACCGGAATATTTGTAGTTGTGTTGGTGTTTGTAGGTGAAGCGTTGGTGTCCTGCTTCGAATGTTGCAATTCTAGTACCGTTGTAGGATTTCGCTGAAAATTGGGAGCTTTGCGTTCAAGAAATATGCGTATTGAACCAAGGGGAAGCAGCGATTTATTCAGCGTCAGACTATCTAGAATGGAAATACATACTAATAGTTACTGTACTCACGAGTAATCGTTTCATTTTGCTTGAATGAACGTTGTAGCTCTCGCGCGAAACCGTGTGTTTCGTACTAGGCAGCGTAAATCATCACATCAGATGCATAGACATGCGCCCATTGGTCCCGGACGTAGTGACGTTCCAACACACACAAATCATGTTGCTTTGCACGTAATACGTCCGATATTAAGTCAAATATATATGTCGTCAACAGAGCTGCCTTTAGTTGTCAGGTGACACATGCATTCTTTTGACACTCATGTCAGTGACACTTACTTTGAGTTTTATATGTTGTGTTTTGAAGTCAATGAAGTGTTGATTGCCATGCAAATGTACATAAAATGCAGAATGTCCATTTTGTGTACATACGTTTAGCATAAGTATGCTAAATCATCACATGTTCTGCGGAGTTATGACATAACCAGGAAGTACTCCGCTGGCGGTCCTTTCAAGGAAGCAGCAGTACTGTGGCGTCAGAAGCCACAATCTAGGCACGGCACATTTATCTCTTTGACTCTGTGCATTTATAATTTTTCGAGTTTGAAGAACCCTTTGGAGTCGACTCGTCTTTGAGTTTAGTTTTAGGATTTAAGCGAAATATACTTTGTCTTATTATATTATGCGTTTTTTTTCGAGGGTGCAATTAATTAAACCGTGCTACATATCGGGCTGAGCGTGTTATCCAATAACCTCGTTAGAACATTAATTATGGCAACATCGCCGTAATAGCCACGCACTAATAAACCTGCCACGGTGTCGCCAATGGAGTTTCGTCGTGCCGACTAGAGTAATCAACATTACATGAAACTACTGCAAAGATCACATTAACAAAAGGGAGTGGTTGTGGTCAACATCACATTGATCGCTAAAACTAGGACGATAGTCATCAAGTAGTATGTAGTTAAAGATTTAGACCACAACAACTAAAATAACGACGACTGATATATACTATAAAACAAGTGATATATAATATAAAACAAGTTTTATTGGCAACTCAAATATCACAAAAGTTTTATTGGCAACTCAACTCAGTTAGATTGACATTATACACATTTTGTCGTCTAATAGTATATTCGGTATGTCTCTTTTCAGGGAACAGATAATTTAATTTATATGTGCCGCCTTTAATTTTATCAAAATATTTTTGATAAATGCTGTACCGTTTTACATTTAACGCGTCCAGGTTAACACATTTAAGTATCTCCGCGCAACCCAATCCAGGAAAAAATACATTTTAATGCTCTTTTTGTATAACTTCAATATTGTCAGACAAATATTGGTGCAAGTTAGTGTGCCATACAGGACATGCATATTCTCACACGTAACAGTTTGGCAAGGCGCCATATCCCTCCCATCAATCTTTATATTCGGGATAGTGCTTCTGAAATTGCCATCATGTGCAAAACTAATGATTATTTCTTTTGATTTTTCCGAATACATTTTCATGTAATTCTGTTCTGTCCATCTGGCAGCAATATCAGCCGACTCTTGTATAACAGATACACCCTTTGTGTCTCATATTTCAAATAAAGTACTGTCATCTATATACTTATATAATGCAACAGTCGTTCTTAAGACATTTATGTAACAAGGAAACATTTAGGTCCATACAATGTTCCTTGCGGTACTTCCCCATTGGGATGACAAGAAAGGGAATAGATATTTCCTATTTTTACTCGTAGAGCTCGGTCTAATAGAAATGTTGCCATCCATCATAAAATATGTGCGGGCAATCCATACGACTGTATCATATCTAGTAGCAAATGATATTTAATAAGATCAAACGCTTTGGTAATATCTAGCATTACAACTCTGACATAAGAATTCAAATTATATGTCGCTTTATATCACATATGAACCAGTTCGACTAGAACGCATGTTGTGGACGTTTCGCTAATTCCTCCAAATTGCTTAGCATCAATTTCACTTTCAACTGTTTCATCAACCCATTTCATTATATTGACTGAAACAATTTAGCAGCTATTGGAGTTAGTGAAATTTGTCTAATGCCTTTTTAAAACGACAAAAGGGGTTTGTTTTTGGCCACGGTACTACATTGGCCATTTTCCATTCTATAGGGAGTACACCTCTTTTGGTGAATTGTTAAAAATAGCAGTTAGCAAAAACATTTGCATGGTTTCTTAACACCCGTGCAGGAATGTTGTCAGGCCCAGAAGCCTTGTTGGCTTTAACACTCTCCAAGGCTTTAAAAGTAGTACATACGCTTATCACATACTGATCCGGCAGTTCCTCCTTAATGGTGAACACGTTGTGATTCTTATTTTACCAAGGCACCTGATCCACACAGACACAAGTAAATCATTCATTGTATTGGCCAGTACGCCACAATCGCCATCCGTTATTTTATTAGCTAAAGCGAAGTTATCCAGCATTAACATACCACGTTGATATTCCCTAGCAAGCCAAATACGAGAATTACTGCCACTGCCTGTATAAGCATTGCTACGAAGAACACCACGACCACCAACAATAGCAACATAAACAATGTCGGCAATGACAATTAGTAGCATACTATGGTCTTTATTCATAAGTTGTGCAATGCTTTGCACCGCACCGCACCGCACCGCACCGCCGCACGCACGCACCGCACCGCACCGCACCGCACCGCACCGCACCGCACCGCACCGCACCGCACCGCACGGAAGAATGTTTTTTTGGATATTCCAACTGTTTTACTGTATTGGTAGGGCATCCTTGTTCGGTGGAACAAATCGTCGTTAGTCAATAGCCGAAGAAAATGTGTAGGCGTATCTGGAATAAAACATTGTTTATAATAAATTACATTTTGTAGCCAGTGATTAGGCAACGCATCCACCATAAAAATCAACACAGACGCATACGCATACTCTTACGCATGCGCATATGCATACGCTTCCGCAGATGCACACGCACCTGCGACTGCACGTACATATACACATACATAAACATGCACACGCATACACAGTAATGTTATTTAAACAATTCCTTAAGGTACTCCCTAGATAACCAGAATGGGAATATCCATTTCCCATTTTCACTCGTTGAATTCTGTCCAATAGAAATGATTCCATCTATCTTACAATGTGTGAGGGCAGACCATGCATCTGTAGCTTTACTAGTAAGTAATAAAACTGTAGCATTGCTACTCAATTTAATGTTTATTAGTGCTTGCAAACCCTTTTGTTTATCCGTGTTAATAGTCAATGGATTCACATTATGGGTTATAAATCATGCTTATATATTAAATATAAAAGTAAGGTAGAGGAACAATTTTCACAAAGGAAGATATAAGGACATGAGGGAATATTTAGCAAAGATAGACTGGAATAACACACTGAAGAATAAGACAGCAACAGAATGCTGGAATATTTTAAAGAGTGAAATTGACTGCGTCGTTGACAAATTTGTCCCCTTGAAAAAACAGGGGAAACGGTCAAAGAAGAAACACTTATCGAAGGAAGCCATTAGAAAAATCAAGTACAAGCAAATGATGTGGAAGACATATAGACATACCGGAAGTGAAGAAGACTATAGCATTTATAAAGAAGCACTTAATCAAGCTACAGCTGAAATTAGAAATTCAAAGAGAAGCTACGAACAAAAAATAGCTTTTAATATAAAACATGACAGCAAGAGTTTTTATGCGTATGTTCGAAGTAAACAAAAAGTTCAGGATAAGGTCGGTCCTCTAGAAGGTAGTGATGGAAACATAATAACAGAGGGATTCTTAATGGCAGAAAACCTAAATGAGTACTTTAGTTCGGTGTTTACCAGGGAAGATATTAGTATATTACCAGTACTTGAGACTAAGTTCGAAGGGAGAGAGTTTGACTATTTAGGACAACTAATTGTAACCCCAACAATGGTAGCTATGAAAATAAGAGATATGAAGGATAATAAATCACCTGGAGTGGATGGGATTCCTCCCAAATTACTATTGGAAATTGTAGAACAAATCAGCATACCGCTTGCAACAGTGTTAAATTTGTCATTAGAGGAGGGAATTGTTCCGTTAGAATGGAAAGAAGCAAACATTATACCATTATCTAAAAAAGGTTCGAGAAACAAGTCAGAGAACTATAGACCAGTGAGTTTAACATCGGTGATTTGCAAACTATAAGAAAGACTAATTAAAGATCACCTGGTTGATTTTCTTGTTAAAAAGAAATTGATAAACCCATCTCAACATGGGTTTTTAGTAGCGAGGTCATGCTTAACAAATATGTTATGTTTTTTGGAAGATGTCACAAAGTGGCTAGATGAGGGATCACCAGTAGATATAATCTACTTAGATTTAAAAAAAGCCTTCGACAAAGTGCACACCAAAGACTACTACTTAAACTAAAGGCCCATGGCATAGGAAATGGAATCATCAACTGGATAGAAAAATGGCTTATTGATAGAAGACAAAGAGTAGTAGTTGATGGGGAGGTTTCAAACTGGAAAGCGGTTTTGAGTGGAGTACCGCAGGGATCAGTATTGGGACCTATTTTATTCTTTATATATATCAATGATTTGGATGATGACATAACAAGCAAGGTGTTGAAGTTTGCGGACGACATAAAAGTGTTTAGGAAAATTAAAAGTAATGCAGATAGACAGCATTTACAAGATGATCTTAATAAGTTGATAGAATGGTCTGATAAGTGGCAAATGCTGTTTAATTTTGGAAAGTGTAAGTGCCTTCACACAGGACATGGGAATGAAGATGCACAATATACAATGGGTGATACTGTACTAAATTCTACCTTAAAGGAAAAGGACTTAGGGTTAACTATTAGTGCTGACATGAAGGTATCAGAGCAGTGTGGAATTGCAGCAGCGAAGGGAAACCAAATTCTTGGATTAATTAGGCGAAATATAGTGTACAAAGAAAAAGAACTAATAATACCGCTGTATAAAACAATAGTTAGGCCTCACTTAGAATATTGTATACAAGCATGGAGGCCATATCGCAAGAAGGATATTGATATTCTAGAAAGAGTACAAAGGAGAGCAACCAAAATGATACCAAATCTCAGGAATATTAGTTATGAAATGCGTCTAAAAGAATGTGGTTTAACAACACTAGAAACCAGAAGATTGAGAGGAGATCAGATTGAGGTGTTTAAAATATTGAATGGATATGAAAATATTGACAGAAATATTATTTTTCACAGTCAAGGAAGAGAGAAGGACTAGAGGACATGGAGTTACATTAGCAAAGAAGCAGTGTAGACTAGATATTAGAAAATTTTCACAAAGAACAGTAAACGAATGGAACAGATTATCAGCTGATTGTGTAGGTGCTAGTAGTGTTAATATATTTTAAAAATAAAATTGACATATACCTAAGAAGGGCGGGGTATACTTAGATAGATAGGTTGGACTCTCGATAAGCCAAATGGCTCCCTAGTCCACCTGCCATCTAGAGTTGAATCTCTAGGTGGCAATCTTGTTAAAAAAAATAATGTCACTCTTCAGAGGTAATCAGGTGTAATTATAGTACTTAACGGTAGGTGTACATTTCAGATGTATGTGATGTTTAATGTTTGTATACATGCATATCATAATCAAGAGCGCACGCATGAACACCCGGATGGTCGAATGTACGTATGCAGCTGAACACACGTGCACTTATTCGCTTACAAACACATATACGTACACGTACTGGTACACACACGCGCACTCGCAAACACACAAGCACACACACACACACACACGCACACGCACGCACAAGTGCATACATATACCTACATAAGTACACACTTATTGCCGTAACTGGTTGAATCGTACACAACTGTTCACCTTTGCACCACTTGTAGGATATCGAGAGACTTGATGGGTGCCTTTAAAATGTCCTATATAATTAATGAGAATACTTATTAAGAAAACACTTTCTTTGGAAAGCTTACCTAGGCCAACTCTCTAATGAACTGTACTATCGACACACATACTTGAGTTTTATCACGTGTGTGCTGCCATCATAATTTTAGAACAGCGCAGCTGCTTCATGGTGACAAAAGAAAATATAGCGCGCGAGGAATATGACTGTTTACACCAATATACATGGATCTAGTTAGGAAACGTTACCTACTATATAAAACACGAGAACGACGCATTACAAAGTCGGGTAATATCATCCTAGAAGCAAGGACATCAAAACTGCATTCTGAGATCGTTACTGTTTTAAACACGCATATCCAGTAAATCGACATACGACACGTACACCCGCATCCGTACATGCTGATACTATCATTTCATCTCGAATTTAAGTTCATGTGTGTGATCAACAAATACATGTATATAATTTAATGCGGCACTAAGACCTGAAAGATTTTTTTTACTGATATCCGGTTTTTATGACATCATGTTAAATAATCACCAGCAACCTTGTTGTGATTGTATCGTTTATGTAGCAATAGCTTTCTTCCTTTTGATGTAGTATGTAAATTTACAGGAGGTTCTGTGTTGAATGCAGCATTGCACTTAGTGGCAAAGTCAGTGGCACTCGTGTGGGTAGAGTATTTGTAATGCAATACAACATCAGTCGTTTTAACGAGTGTAATCATTATTGTAGGCTAATATTTGCATTGCAATCTTTGGTTCTACTCTGAATGTTGTATGTTGTCATGTATAATATTTATAATTATATATATATATATTTATATATGTATATATATATATATATACATATATATATATATATATATTATATATATATATATATTATATATATATAACATATATATATATACATTCATAACATGACAACTATAATATATATATATATAATTTACATATATACATATATATATATATTATATATAATTTACATATATATATATATATCTACATATATATACTACATATATATATATATATATATATATATATATATATAATATATATATATATTCATATTACATATATATACTACATATACCTACCTACCTACCTACCTACATACATACATACATACATACATACATACATACACACATATATACATACATACATACATACACACATATATACATACATACATATATACATGCATACATACATATATACACATATATACATACATATATACATACCTACATACATACACACATACATACATACATACTCACATACATTGAGACATACATACTACACATACATACATACATAAGCGCGTTGGTGTGATGTGTGAACTGTAACAATATAGTGATAGATAAAGGACCTTCCTTGATGTCACTTGCACGTGTAAACGTTCAGATATACACCCAAAAATATGCTCACACAAATGGCCGTTTAGTATATGTCAACACCATTCCCTATTCTCGTTACGTAGATACATTCGACATTATATACTCAATATCGCAGTTTATAAAAAGGTATCAATAACACTTGCATGCAATTATATATTGCAACGTTTGCCTGGTTGGTTAACACTAGCAATTATATATTGCAACGTTAGCCTGGTTGGTTAACACTAGCAATTATATATTGCAACGTTAGCCTGGTTGGTTAACACTAGCAATTATATATTGCAACGTTAGCCTGGTTGGTTAACACTAGCAATTATATATTGCAACGTTAGCCTGGTTGGTTAACACTAGCAATTATATATTGCAACGTTAGCCTGGTTGGTTAACACTAGCAATTATATATTGCAACGTTAGCCTGGTTGGTTAACACTAGCAATTATATATTGCAACGTTAGCCTGGTTGGTTAACACTAGCAATTATATATTGCAACGTTAGCCTGGTTGGTTAACACTAGCAATTATATATTGCAACGTTAGCCTGGTTGGTTAACACTAGCAATTATATATTGCAACGTTAGCCTGGTTGGTTAACACTGGCAATTATATATTGCAACCTTAGCCTGGTTGGTTATCACTAGCAATTATATATTGCAACGTTAGCCAGGTTGGTTATCACTAGCAATTATATATCGCAACGTTAGCCTGGTTGGTTATCACTAGCAATTATATATCGCAACGTTAGCCTGGTTGGTTAACACTGGCAATTATATATCGCAACGTTAGCCTGTTTGGTTATCACTAGCAATTATAATATTGCAACGTTAGCCTGGTTGGTTAACACTAGCAATTATATATTGCAACGTTAGCCTGGTTGGTTATCACTAGCAATGGCGGGGTAGTTGGTAAAGCAAGCAGACAAAATGTTAATGACTGTTAGTGTCGTTTAAGCTGGTTGATACTGAAGGCGTCACACTAGCTCAGCGGAAAAACAAATAGCTATTGCACTCACGAGTACTCCTTTCGTTTTGCTTCAGTAGATGTGGAAACCCTCGCGCCTGTTACTAAATGTTTTGCAAAGACGTGCGCACACTGACCTCTAATAGAACAGCGAAAAGGTAAATAAAATAAGAGGTGCTGTGCTAAACACTGCAGGTGTTACGCCCAATATCTCTGGAGTCTAAACGTTAAACATTGGAGTGTTACTTCAAAATATGATTATACTTGTACAAACAAATATGGATTTCACGTGACACTCATGCAGAGCTATTACTATTTTAGTGTTTTGAAATGCGGCAGCGCAATAGCTCAAGAAAGAGTAGATTGTTGTGCAAATATAATAGTCTCCAGGATATCAACTATATGGACATGCTGTAAAGTAAAAACAACAGCTGCCCTATACATTTATGAAGTAATCAGGGATTCAACGTGACTCGCTCGCACTGTGTATGTACGAGAGAGAGAGAGAGAGAGGAGGGAGAGGGGGGAGAGAGAGAGGGGAGCGACAGCGACAGCGATAGCGACAGCGACACAGATAGAGATAGATAGACGAAGATACGTTTATTTTATACACACAAATACATGTCTCACGAACAGTAATCCCTGATTCACCAAGAGTTATTTACTGTTAACGAAATACTTGTAAAAGGTAACCTGTTAAAACAGCTCTTGTTCAAGTGATCACTAAACATTGCGAAGAAAAAATACATGTCAGTTACCAGTTGGCATTTAAAATTCAACCGCACCCTGAAACAAAATAGCATTCCCTATGCATTATGTAACATGTGGGAGGGATACATTGACAGATACATATACAAAATTGGCGGGAAAATTGGCAGATGTAGAGGTTTGAAATTGGTGGTGTATCAAATTTGAAAAACAAGCGGAAATATTGATTGATAAGTATTATTCTTGTGTTAAGGTTATTCATAAAGTGGTACTGGACATATATTGAGTAGTAGTTTTGGTTAAAGTTTGTTAGTTAACAGTATTTTTGAACAGATTAGTATAGTGGGTGATAAAAGGGTAATCTAGGCTTCGACAAATTGTAAACAAGATTGAGCAAATCTCTTTATTTGATATAGTATATAAGAGATAAAGCAATAAGAGTAACAACTACATATGTAAGATAAAACTGTGAATAGGTATCATTGTTATTAAAAATAAACAAGCGTTTTAGTAGGAAACCCTTGTTTGTTTGTTTATATAGGTAGTGTCCAACGTTTCCGCTAGGGAACGGTACCAGTACAGACTAAACTTATTGTTCATGGTAGCATAGGTAGTAAGTTGTTTATAACATAAAGTGTGCTGCAGTTGCTGTACACAATAAACAAACAGTCTTTCTAAAGACTAAGTTGGTTTAAACTAAGAGTTCATTTTGACAAATCGTAATATGGCACCTGGCAAGCGGCAAGTGAAGGCAAGGAGGCACTTGGTGTGTAACCACTGCCACAGCTTGGTGGATTTTGCCGTATCGGGGTGCGGAAAAACTTGGTCAGAGACAACGGAGGAAGGGTTTACGTTCCAATGTTTAGGGTGTTGGAAAGTGGACTGTCTGACAGCAGAGTTAGCTAGGCTAACGGATATTGTGAAGGGGATGCAGAGTGGAGGGAGGGTGATTGCAAGGACAACAAATGGAGAAAGAACAACAGGAAACATGACATGCAGGAAGGTGACAGGGGAGAAAGTGACAGTAGAGGAGGGAGGGACATGGGGACAGGAGATGAGAGAAATAGATGCGACAGGAGGTAAGACGAATGGAAGAAAGGAAGTGAGAGGTGATGTGACCAAACGGAAGTCAATAACAAGGACGATGACAGGAAGAAAAGAGACCGGAAAGAAAGGAACAACAGAGAAAGCGGCAGGGGGGAAAAGTCAGCAACCAGGGAGATGCAAAACGGAGGAGCTACTCTGAAGCAGTGATCGAGGGGGCATTGAGAACAGAAAGGGTATTTATGGGAGACTCCATTTTGCGAAAGACAGACAAGACATTAAGCAAAGGAGAAGACGTTGTTGTTTGTCTTCCGGGGGCTAGGATAGAGCATGTGACTGAACGGGTAGATAACGTTTTGGGGCATGGCCAAGGGGGGGTCTATATTAGTACATGTAGGGACGAACAATGCAGACAGGGATGGAACAACCAGGATAGTAAAGAGATACAGAGAGTTGGTAGAGACACTGAAGAAGACGAGAGTTGAACAGATCATACTCTCAGGAATCTTGCCAGTGATGAGGGGAAGGGGAACAACATTTAGAAATTGCAAGAGGATGGCAATTAACGGACTATTAGAGCAGATGTGTGAAGAAGAAGGAGTTGGATTTGTAGACTTGTGGGGATATTTTGTTGGTAAAGAAAACATGTTTATGAGAGATGGCCTCCATCTAAGCGGAAAGGGCGCAGCAGTGTTCTCCGAGAACCTTCTTCGATCGATGAATAATGGAACAGGTTGCAACTTTTTAAACTAGTTTCGCAGGGGGGATACATAGAGAAGCCAAATACTAGAGGCATAGATAAAGATAGCAAAAAGACATCAGCAAAGAACAGCCTGGAAAGCCCTACGGAATTTGGTTATAAATGTGTTTGTTTAAATGCAAGGAGCATAGTAAACAAAAGAAATGAACTAAACATTATGGTAGAAGATATTGACCCTCACATAATAGGTATAACTGAATCTTGGGCCACACCCGATATATCAGATGCTGAATTAGGAATGACAGGGTATGTAATGTTTAGGAAAGATAGATTAGGAAGAAGGGGAGGCGGAGTTATTTTATATATTAAAGAATCCATCCAAGCTTATGAAATAAAATTAGAAAAAGAAGCAGAATGTGAAGAAGCTGTCTGGTGTAACATAGTTACAGGAAAGTCAACATTAACTGTTGGGTTAGTGTATCGGAGTCCAAACATAAGCATGGAAGAGAATGAAAAATACATAACGCTATCAAAGAAGTGAGTAAACGGGACTGTATTATTATGGAGGATTTTAACCAAGGGCATATACAATGGACATCTCTACAGAGTACCGGGAGAGAGGATCAAGAGTTTTTAAATTTAGTACAAGATAGTTTCCTTTCTCAACATGTGTTAGAAGCAACCAGGGGCGAGAACGTGTTAGACATAGTATTGAGCTCACAGAAGGAATTTGTTGATAATGTCAAGATATGTGAGCCACTGGGGTGTAGTGATCACAACCAGATACATTTTATCATCAAAGTAAAGGGAGAACGGAATAGAAAAATAAGGTACAGGAAATTTTTTCACAAAGGAAGACATAAGAACATGAGGGAATATTTAGCAAAGATAGACTGGAATAATACACTGAAGAATAAGACAGCAACAGAATGCTGGAATATTTTAAAGAGTGAAATTGACTGCGTCGTTGACAAATTTGTCCCCTTGAAAAAACAGGGGGAAACGGTCAAAGAAGAAACACTTATCGAAGGAAGCCATTAGAAAAATCAAGTACAAGCAAATGATGTGGAAGACATATAGACATACCGGAAGTGAAGAAGACTATAGCATTTATAAAGAAGCACTTAATCAAGCTACAGCTGAAATTAGAAATTCAAAAGAGAAGCTACGAACAAAAAATAGCTTTTAATATAAAACATGACAGCAAGAGTTTTTATGCGTATGTTCGAAGTAAACAGAAAGTTCAGGATAAGGTCGGTCCTCTAGAAGGTAGTGATGGAAACATAATAACAGAGGGATTCTTAATGGCAGAAAACCTAAATGAGTACTTTAGTTCGGTGTTTACCAGGGAAGATATTAGTATATTACCAGTACTTGAGACTAAGTTCGAAGGGGAGAGAGTTTGACTATTTAGGACAACTAATTGTAACCCCAACAATGGTAGCTATGAAAATAAGAGATATGAAGGATAATAAATCACCTGGAGTGGATGGGATTCCTCCCAAATTACTATTGGAAATTGTAGAACAAATCAGCATACCGCTTGCAACAGTGTTCAATTTGTCATTAGAGGAGGGAATAGTTCCGTTAGAATGGAAAGAAGCAAACATTATACCATTATTTAAAAAAGGTTCGAGAAACAAGTCAGAGAACTATAGACCAGTGAGTTTAACATCGGTGATTTGCAAACTGTTAGAAAGACTAATTAAAGATCACCTGGTTGATTTTCTTGTTAAAAATAAATTGATAAACCCATCTCAACATGGGTTTTTAAAAGCGAGGTCATGCTTAACAAATATGTTATGTTTTTTGGAAGATGTCACAAAGTGGCTAGATGAGGGATCACCAGTAGATATAATCTACTTAGATTTAAAAAAATCCTTTGACAAAGTGCCACACCAAAGACTACTACTTAAACTAAAGGCCCATGGCATAGGAAATGGAATGATCAACGGGATAGAAAAATGGCTTATTGGTAGAAGACAAAGAGTAGTAGTTGATGGGGAGGTTTCAAACTGGAAAGCGGTTTTGAGTGGAGTACCGCAGGGATCAGTACTGGGACCTATTTTATTCTTAATATATATCAATGATTTGGATGATGACATAACAAGCAAGGTGTTGAAGTTTGCGGACGACACAAAAGTGTTTAGGAAAATTAAAAGTGATGCAGATAGACAGCATTTACAAGATGATCTTAATAAGTTGATAGAATGGTCTGATAAGTGGCAAATGCTGTTTAATTTTGGAAAGTGTAAGTGCCTTCACACAAGACATGGGAATGAAGATGCACAATATACAATGGGTGATACTGTACTAAATACTACCTTAAAGGAAAAGGACTTAGGGTTAACTATTAGTACTGACATGAAGGTATCAGAGCAGTGTGGAATTGCAGCAGCGAAGGGAAACCAAATTCTTGGATTAATTAGGCGAAATATAGTGTACAAAGAAAAAGAACTAATAATACCGCTGTATAAAACAATAGTTAGGCCTCACTTAGAATATTGTATACAAGCATGGAGGCCATATCGCAAGAAGGACATTGATATGCTAGAAAGAGTACAAAGGAGAGCAACCAAAATGATACCAAAACTCAGGAATATTAGTTATGAAATGCGTCTAAAAGAATGTGGCTTAACAACACTAGAAACCAGAAGATTGAGAGGAGATCAGATTGAGGTGTTTAAAATATTGAATGGATATGAAAATATTGACAGAAATATTTTTTTCACAGTCAAGGAAGAGAGAAGGACTAGAGGACATGGAGTTACATTAGCAAAGAAGCAGTGCAGACTAGATATTAGAAAATTTTCATTTTCACAAAGAACAGTAAACGAATGGAACAGATTATCAGCTGATTGTGTAGGTGCTAGCAGTGTTAATATATTTAAAAATAAAATCGACATATACCTAAGAAGGGCGGGGTATACTTAGATAGATGGGTTGGACTCTCGATAAGCCAAATGGCTTCCTAGTCCACCTGCCATCTAGAGTTGAGTCTCTAGGTGGCAATCTTGTTAAATAACTAACTACTTTAAAGACTAGTCCCATGTATGTATATGGTACAACATTCTGGAACTGTGCTAAAGAGTTGCCGTGTAACAGAACTGTTTATTGCTACTGATGATAACACACTTGGAAATGTAGTTGTATAGTTGTCCTGTGTTAAAAAAATAACCTGTCGTTTAAATATGTAAATTATTCTACAATGTGTTTGCATGCAATGCTACACGAGTGGGATTATTGGTGTTGAGGAAGTTCCAAATTTCACAATACTTATCTACTTTCTCCATGTCAACTTGACTTTCCTTTTAGTTATAATGTGAATGTATGGAGGTTGTATTGTGTGATACGCTCAATTGGAAATACAGAAAACTAAATATCTACGTATGAGGGTGTTACCAACCATTCATAGGATGCGTTTCTATACATGTTTAACACTTGGCAACACCCTTCTACATAAACGTTTCACGGACAAGTCACAATTATGACCAAAATTATGTGTTATTGAAAGAAATGACGTCATGAATATCGTAGTATAAATATACATACAATAAGAATAGGCAACCTCGGTATAGTGTGTTCGCAACTTTCAAATTAAGAACATCGTAGCATTTCAGGGATGCTGCTAGTGGCATCAGTGCCCTTGATCTTGTCGACAAGTAGAATTGTGGTCGATAGTCCCGTTAGCTAATCATCTCTTTGACATTTCTGAGAACAAATAATTCATCGGAACAAGTTGCAATTCAGCAAGCCCTAATTTGAAACAATAGCTATTGGCCATCTTGCAGTTTTCTTCCCTTTCCATGCGTGGAGGTCCTCTCGGCTCATTCCATTGTGTATTTTGATTCGTTTCTCTCTACCAGTTGGCAAAGGATACAAGCTAAAAAATTGTTATCAACATTTATTAACTGACATGTTTTGACATGTTAACCTTTTTCAAAAAAGGTTTACTATACTTGAACGATATATTGCGTGTAAACCAATCTCCTCAGAGGGCACCACCGTAACATTTATCTATATATCTATATATCTATATATCTATACATCTATCTATCTGTCTATCTGTCTATCTGTCTATCTGTCTATCTGTCTATATGTCTATCTGTCTATCTGTCAATCTGTCTATCTGTCTATCTATCTATCTATCTATCTATCTATCTATCTATCTATCTATCTATCTATCTATCTGCCTATCTGTCTATCTATCTATCTATCTATCTATATATCTACCTATATATATCTACCTATATATATCTACCTATCTATCTGTCTGTCTGTCTGTCTGTCTGTCTGTCTGTCTGTCTGTCTGTCTGTCTGTCTGTCTGTCTGTCTGTCTGTCTGTCTGTCTGTCTGTCTGTCTGTCTGTCTGTCTGTCTGTCTGTCTGTCTGTCTGTCTGTCTGTCTGTCTGTCTGTCTGTCTGTCTGTCTGTCTGTCTGTCTGTCTGTCTGTCTGTCTGTCTGTCTGTCTGTCTGTCTGTCTGTCTGTCTGTCTGTCTGTCTGTCTGTCTGTCTGTCTGTCTGTCTGTCTGTCTGTCTGTCTGTCTGTCTGTCTGTCTGTCTGTCTGTCTGTCTGTCTGTCTGTCTGTCTGTCTGTCTGTCTGTCTGTCTGTCTGTCTGTCTGTCTGTCTGTCTGTCTGTCTGTCTGTCTGTCTGTCTGTCTGTCTGTCTGTTATTCTGTTATTCTGTTATTCTGTTATTCTGTTATTCGTTATTCTGTTATTCTGTCAGTCAGTCAGTCAGTCAGTCAGTCAGTCAGTCAGTCAGTCAGTCAGTCAGTCAGTCAGTCAGTCAGTCAGTCAGTCAGTCAGTCAGTCAGTCAGTCAGTCAGTCAGTCAGTCAGTCAGTAGTCATATATTATTATATATAATGCATATATATATATATATATATATATATATATATTATATATATATATATATATATATATATATATATATATATATCTTATGCATTATTAATATTATTATATATATATCATATATATATCCATCTATTCATCATGTCTACTATCATCATCCATCCATCCATCCATCCATCCATCCATCCATCCATCCATCCATCCATCCATCCATCCATCCATCCATCCTTTGATACATCCATCCATCCATCCATCCATCCTGCTATCTATTCGTTCATCAAACAAAGACACAAACAAAGAATCAATCAAACAATCAATCAATCTGTCAGTCAATCTATTTCAAAACACGTCAATGAGAATATGTACATGTCAACTAAATAACTGCTTTATAATACGTCACGTGTGGTAAGATAAAAAGTAATGAAACATATGCTTTGATAAGGAATATGCATGAAGTTGTACACCTGTAATTAAGTGCCCGTACCTTTCTGTCTATATATTTATATATATAGCTCTATAAAAGGTAAAGGTAAGTTCTTATATAGCGCAGTATCCAATCCTCAGGATTGCTCAAAGCGCTTTACACATTACTTCCCTGGCATACCTGTTCAATCAAACCATGTCAACTTCTCTGGGAAGCATCCAGCCACATGCTACAATTAATGCGCGAAGACTGCTCATTCACATATTCACCACTTGTCTATAACCAGGTACTCATTTATACAGCTGAGTGGACTGGAGCAATGTAGAGTGAAAAAACTTGCCCAAGGTTTTAACACCGCAGCACAGGATTCGAACCCGGTCCTCTTTGTCGAGAGTCCGACGCCCTACCCCTGAGCCACGACATATATATGTATATAATAGTTAATTCTTAGATTTCGCGGACAACTAGTAAAAACAATAATGGTAAAAATGCGTCTGCAGTGCAGTAATATATGTCTATAGTTGACATGCAGCTGGGAATGATGTTTTTATCTTGTGAATAGTACTCAGGCGCACACCTTTAACAGTTTACAACTACATATCTGTGGTTATAGTTTTACATAAGGTACAACTCGTGTAACCAGTGTGTAGTTATTTTGTATAATAAGGAAACCACTTGTATATTTATTTTATTTCAAATTCCAATGGTTAACTGCTATTTTAATATAATTCCCAGCAAAACAACTTTGAAATTCATCCAGGAAGAACTACTATATTATATATTATTCTAACAAATTACACAAACCAGATACGACATTATGCCGGCAGTGTGCAATATGCATGGTCTTCAAATATTTCTTATATATGCATGCTTTATGTAATTTAATAAAATATGTGATTACTAGTAATGGATCCTAATGTATTGTTAATGTCAATATTTATTAGTTATATTACGTGAAACTATATTTGTTGTATGTCTGCGTCCAATTGAGTAACATATGGAAATCCAGTATATATATATATATATATATATATATATATATATTATATTATATATATATATATATATATGTGTGTTTGTGGTTATCTTTCAGCCCAAACGAAGTCCCATCAACGTAAGTAACCGTAATATTATAGTTATTATGGTATTAGTTATGTTATATTTTGTAGTTCTATATTCACACCAACAGAAAGGCTTTCGGTGAGTTTCTTTTCGCATTCTAGGTTACATTTTTTATTGAGCTTTGTAATTGGTTCTCCGTATATATGGACTGCGACTCTTTCTACAAATGATTCTCTGTAATTTGATTGAGAATACTGTATTGTCGTTGTTTCTTCCTTTTACTGTCGCAGTTATTATTGCAGTCTCAATTGATTATCCGGATGGAAAGGAAGACATCTCCGTCTAAGCAGACGCTTTAGCGACCAACGTTACCTGTGAAGGTAAACGAAATCAAAAATCAAACAAAACAGCCAACGTTTGAGAAACATATCGTGACAACAATCAATTATTTTGAATTGGTATAACTGAGAATAATTTACATTACAATTAAAAATACACCGGTTGTATTGCATTCTTTAAACCGGTACGATCCGAAATATATCCATACTTGATCAATTGTTGGAATTTCGTCTCCAGAATTCATCTGAGGTTTGTCTTTCATTGATCACAGCAATTTAAACCTGGTCAGCATCACAACAGAATGGTTGTTGTTGTCAAGAATCAATACTTTTTACTACAATAATGGCCGTAATTGGTTACTTTGGAAGATTTAAAGTAATTCACGCAACTAAATTTCGCTTTATCACATTCATCCGATAGCAGAATCTTTTCTCTAATGATACAGTTGCATAATGCTTGTGGTTTTGTTTTCTGTTGTCATCTGTCTATTCAGTTATTCGCATGCTGGCTAAGTTAGTATACCACTGCTCTATGGATTTATAATTTCTTAAAACAAATAGTTCAGTATTGTTCGCCATGAGACATCATATATGAAACATGAGGGACACAGCGAATGCTCTCCATTCGGGGCTGTCTAATGCTAGAATGTCGTATGGTGTCCATCCATATCTTCCTTTGCATGCCTCTATGTCTGCTACCTTCGAGACTGCCTTACATGATTGTCGTACCAATGTATTGGTATCTGACATGGCCGTACCATGCCAGCGTTTTCCTCTCCTTGTTACGAGGACCAATTATCCGCCTGCGTTTTGTCATTGCGTCCGCTGTTTGAAGGTCTATTTGACAACGCATCTCCTTCTCCGAACGTTGAGCCGACCTATTTGAAAGCATCCACTTCCTCCAGCTTTTGGCCGTTCATCATGACTGATGGTGATGCCGTAACCGTTTGTTATGTTCACTAATTTGTTGGCGAGGTCAGGGAAGAATAATTACGTAAATAATAAAAAAAAATATATTAGCATATGTATTGCCTAAACATCTTCCTAATAAGAAGTAATAACAACAATATGTTTTATAAGTAATGTTAGCAAGCTAGCGCGTGTAATGGCACTAAATACCTTTTTTCTCCGATTATCTTGTGACACCTTTGGTTACATTTGACGAGATTAGATCTGCAGATACCCGTCTTTGATGATGCTCGCTTACGACACGATTTCTTGCATTTTAAGAATTTGTCGTAGCAGACTGAAATGCATCTTTTGAACTCAGATCTAGCGGCAGCTTCCTTAGCGCAATAGCACAACTTCGTCAACAAGGCAGTTGTCAAGATGAATAGTATCTGGAAATATAAATCTGTCTCTAATAGTTTTAGTTTCAGTGATATCTAAACGTTGACTAATAATTTGTGGTTGCGTAGGTGGTCCTGTGTTTGACTAGAAATTTACAGTGATATAGATTAAATAGTGCTGGCAATAACTTTATAACAGTACAATTTATAGTAACTGGGTAATTCACTAGGAATGATTGTGTTAAATGTTTGATATATCGGCATTTTATAATACATGTAGTATTGCTGTTGCTAATATATTGACATTGGTAATACCACAATACTCACAGAATGTGATTTCATAACAGTGTAAGACTGACAGGTGCAAAGTTAACACGACAATCAATTTGTAGTGATATAGATTAAATAGTGTTGGCAATAATTTTATAACTGTACACCATATAGTAATGATTGTGTTAAATGTTGGATAAGTAGGCATTTTGTAACATATGTAGTATTGTTGTTGCTAATACATTGACATTGGTAATACAACAATACTCACAGTATGTGATTTGATAACAGTGTATGTCTGACAGGTGCAAAGGTAACACGACATTAATAAACTGAACACCATCGCATAGTTAACTTTCGTACTTACATACATATTTTCTATACGGCTGCGTTTCGTGGTTACTATACAATTATTCTGTATGAACGAAAACTAAACTGATAAACTGACATTACCCTTTTCGGAAATTAATTGAAATACGGAAGCGTGATATCAAATGAATAATCTACCCTGAACTTATTACACTAAACGAAGACGACTGAATCTACGAACGTTGTGATACTGTCGCTTAGACCGGAATATTTGTAGTTGTGTTGGTGTTTATAGGTGAAGCGTTGGTGTCCTGCTTCGACTGTTGCAATTCTAATACCGTTGTAGGATTTCGCTGATAATTGGGAGCTTTGCGTTCAAGAAATATGCGTATTGCACCTAGGGGAAGCAGCGATTTATTCAGCGTCAGACTATCTCGAATGGAAATACATACTAATAGTTACTGTACTCACGAGTAGTCGTTTCATTTTGCTTGAATGAACGTTGTAGCTCTTGCGCGAAACTGTGTTTCGTACGAGGCAGCGTAAATCACTAAATCAGATGCACAGACATGCGCAAATTGGTTGCGGACATAGTGACGTTCCAACACACACAAATAATGTTGCTTTGCACGTAATACGTCCGGTATTAAGTCCAGTGTCGTCAACTTTCGTTGTCGAGGTGACACATGCATTCATTTGACACTCACGTCAGTGACATTCACTTTGAGTTAATTTTGTATGTAGTGTTTTGAAGTGCGGTCATGTAAGACATCAATGAAGTGTTTATTGCAATGCAAATAAAATATAATGCAGTATGTCCGTTTTGTGGACATAAGTTTAGCATAAGTATGCTAAATCATCATATGTTCTGCGGAGTTATAACATAATCAGGAAGTACTCCGCTGGCGGTCCTTTCGAGGAAGAAGCGGTACTGTGGCGTCAGCAACTACAATCTAGGCACGGCACATTTATCTCTTTGACTCTGTGCATTTATTGTAATTTTTTTCGAGGTTGAAGAACCCTTTGGATTAGCCGCGCCTTAGAGTTTAATTTTAGGATTTAAGCGAAAGATATTTTATCTTATTATATTATAGGTTTTATTCGGGGGTGCAATTAAACCGTGCTTCATATCGGGCTGAGCGTGTTATCCAATAACCTCGTTAGAACATTAATTATCGCAACATCGCCGTAACAGCCACGCACTAATAAACCATTCTCGGTGTCGCCAATGGAGTTTCGTCGTGCCGACTAGAGTAATGAACATCACATGAAACTACTGCAAAGATCACATTAACAAAAGAGAGTGATTGTGGTCAACATCACATTGATTGCTATTACTAGGACGATAGTCATCAAGTAGAATGTAGTTAAAGATTTACACCACAACACAACTAAAAGAACGACGACTAAACTGTCACTGATATAAAGCATGTTTTATTGGCAACTCAACTGAGTTGGATTGACATTATACACATTTTATAGTCTAATAATATATTTGGTATGTCTTTTGTCTGGCAACATATAATTTAATCTATGTATGCCGACTTGTGTGACAACGTAACCAGGTTAACACATCTAAGTATCTCCGCGTAACCAAATCCGGGAACAAAACTTGTCAAGGCCCTTTTTGTATAACTTCAATATTGTCAGACAAATATTGGTGTAAGAAATCAATGAAGTGTTGATTGCCATGCAAATGTACATAAAATGCAGTACGTCCGTTTTGTGGACATAAGTTTAGCATAAGTTTGCTAAATCATCACATGTTCTGCGGAGTTATGACACAAACAGGAAGTACTCCGTTGGCGGTCCGTTCAAGGAAGCAGCGGTACTGTGGTGTCAGAAGCCACAATCTAGGCACGGCACATTAATCTCTTTGTCTCTGTGCATTTATTATTTTTTCGAGGTTGACGAACCCTTTGGATTCGACACACCTTTGAGTTTAGTTTTAGGATTTAAACGAAATATACTTTATCTTATTATATTATACGTTTTTTTTTCGAGGGTGCAATTAAACCGTGCTACATATCGGGCTGAGCGTGTTTTCCAATAACTTCGTTAGAACATTAATTATGGCAACATCGCCGTAATAGTCACGCACTAATAAACCAGCCACTGTGTCGCCAATGGAGTTTCGTCGTGCCGACTAGAGTAATCAACATCACATGAAACTACTGCAAAGATCACATTAACAAAAGAGAGTGGTTGTGGTCAACATTACATTGATCGTTAAAACTAGGACGATAGTCATCAAGTAGTATGTAGTTAAAAGATTTAGAACACAACACAACACAACACAACACAACTAAAATAACGACGACTAAACTATCACTAATATATAATATAAAACAAGTTTTATTGGCAACTCAACTGAGCTAGATTGATATTATTCACATTTTCTCGTCTAATATTATATTCGGTATGTCTTTTGTCAGGCAGCAGATAATTTAATCTATGTATGCCGATTTTAATTTTATCAAGATATTTTTTTAAATGTTGTCCTGTCTTACATTTAAAGTATCCAGATTAACACATGTAAGTATCTCCGCGTAACCCAATCCAGGAATAATACATTGTATTGCCCTTTTTGTATAACTTCAATAATGTCAGACAAATATTGGTGCAAGTTAGTGTGCCATACAGAATATGCATATTCTAAAACTGATCTCACCACTCTAACATACACACTAACCACATATTTCTGTGTAATCCCTGCACGCTTTAACTGATATAACATGTACAGTCGTTTGCCGGCCTTTTTCACAATATTTTCCACGTATTTGTTCCATGTCAGATCCTGAGAAATGGTCACACGTAATAGTTTGGAAGGCAGACTTGTGATATATCCCTCCCAATCTTTACATTCGGGATAGTGCTTCTGAAATTGCCATTTTGTGGAAAACTAAGTAATTTTCATGTAATTCTGTTCTGTCCATCTGGCAGCAATATCAATCGGCTCTTGTATAATAGATAAACCCTTTCTGTCGCATATTTCAAATAACGTACTCTCATCTACATACTTATATAATGCAACAGTCGTTCTTAAATCATTTATGTAACAACGAAACATTTAGGTCCAGACAATGTTTCTTGCGGTACTCCCCCATTGGGATAACCAGAATGGGAATATATATTTCTCGTTGAACTCTGTCTAATAGAAATGTTGCCATCCATCATAAAAGATGTGCGGGCAACCCATGCGACTGTAGCATATGTAGTCGCAAAGGATTATTAATAAGATCAAACACTCTGCTAAAGTCTAGCATTATAACTCTGACATAAGAATTCAATTTATCTGTCGCCTAATTCCTCCAAATTGCTTGGCATCAATTTCACCTTCAACTGTTTCATCCATCCATTTCATTATAATTGATTCAAACATCTTGGCAGCTGTTGGAGTTAGTGAAACAGGACTAAACGGCAAAATGGATTTGTTTTGGCAACGGTATTACATTGGCCATTTTCCATTCCATAGGGTGAATTGTTAAAAATAGCAGTTAATGGAGGGGCAAGAACATTTGCATGGTTTCTTAACACCCGTGCAGGAATGTTGTCAGGCCCTGTAGCCTTGTTGGCTTTAACATTCTCGAAGGATTTAAAAGTAGTACATACGCTTATCACATACTGATCCGCCAGTTTCTCTTTAACGGCGAACACCTTGTGATTCTTATTTAACAGAGGCAAATGGTCAACACAGACACAAATAAGTCATTCATTGTATTGGCCAGTAAGCAACAATCACCATCCGTTGTTTTATTAGCTATAGCGAAGTTATCCAGCATTTACATACCCCGTTGATATTCCCTACTGCGACTGTCTGTATAAGTATTGCTACGAAAAACACCACGATCACCAACAATAGCAACATAAACAATGTCGGCAATGACAATTAGTAGCATACTATGGTCTTTATTAATTTTTGAGTTTGGTTAATTACTCAAAGTTTAATGACACAGTAATACCACAACGCAACGCAACGCAACGCAACGCAACGCAACGCAACGCAACGCAACGCAACGCAACGCAACGCAACGCAACGCAACGCAACGCAACGCAACGCAACGCAACGCAACGCACAACTTGTGGCATTACTGTGTCAATAATACGTTGAGTAATTAGCCAAACTGAAAAATTTATAAAGACAAATGTATGCTACGCTGCGCTGCGTTGCGTTGCGTTGCATTGTGTAGTTTAATATCTAGGAGAAGAATGGTTTCTTTCAATTCATACTCCAACTGTTTTACTGTGTTGGTAGTGAGTGCATCCTTGTTCGGTGGAACAAATCGTCGTTAGTCAATCGCCGAAAAAAGTAAGTATCTGGAATAAAACAGCAGCCAGTTGTTAGGAAACGCATCCATCATAAACATCAACACAGACAAATACGCCTACGCCTACGCCTACGCATACGCCTACGCATACGCAGACGGAGACGCACGCGCACGCGCACGCACACGCACACGCACACACGCACTCACTCGCAAACGCACGCACACGCACGCACAAGTGCATACATATACCCACATAAGTACACACTTATTGCCGTAACTAGTTGAATCGTACACAACTGTTCACCTTTGCACCACTTGTAGGATATCGAGAGACTTGACGGGTGCCTTTAAAATGTCCTATATAATTAATGAGAATACTTATTAAGAAAACACTTTATTTGGAAAGCTTACGTAGGCCAACTCTCTAGTGACCTGTACTATCGACACACATACTTGAATGTTATCAAGTGTGTGCTGCCATCATAATTTTAGAGCAGCGCAGCTTCTTCATGGTGACAAAGACAATATAGTGCGCAAGGAATATGACTCATGACCAACTATATTATATTATATATATATATATATATATATATATATATATATATATATATATATATATATATTCATATTAGTGTTACTCATAATACATACTACTACATACATACATACATATTATATTATATATATATATATATATATATATATATATATATATATACATACTTACATACATATATGCATACGTACATACACACATACGTACATGCATACATGCATGCATGCATGCATGCATGCATGTATGTATGTATAACTAGGCTAAATGCATGCATCATACATACATACATATAAAAGGTATATAAACAAGATATGCTGCGCTAAGCATTGCAGGTGTTACGCCCAATATCTCTGGAGGCTAAATGTTAAACGTTGGAGTGTTACTTCAAAATATGATTATACTTGTACAAACAAATATGGATTTCACGAGACACTCATGCAGAGCTATTACTATTTTAGTTTTTTGAAATGCGACAGCACAAGAGCTCAAGAAAGAATAGATTGTTGTGCAAATGGAATTATCTCCAGAATATCAACTCTATGAACATGTATATATATATATATATATATATATATATATATATATATATATATATATATTGCATATACAGTCAGAGTCACGTGGAATCCCTGACTACTTCATAAATATCTAGGGCAGCTGTTGTTTTAACTTTCTAGTAGCTATACACCATGTTCATATAGTTGAAATCCTGTCTCTGTATGTATGTCTGTCTCTCTGTCTGTCTGTCTGTCTCTCTGACTGTCTGTCTGTCTCTCTCCCTCTCCCTGTCCCTCTCTCTCTCTCTCCATCTCGCTCTCTCTCTCTCTCTCGCTGTCTCTCTCTCTCACTCTCCCACTCTCTCACTCTCTCTCTATCTGTCTCACCCTATATAGAGACCCTGTTTAGGGATCACTTGAACCAGAGCTCTTTGAACAGGTTACCTTTTACATGTATTTCATAAACAGTAAATAACGGTCTCTGTCTCTGTCTCTGTCTCTGTCTCTGTCTCTGCTCTGCTCTGCTCTGTCTCTGTATGTATGTATGTATGTCTGTCTGTCTGTCTGTCTCTCTGTATGTCTGTCTCTCTGTCTGTCTGTCTGTCTCTCTCTTCTCTCCCTCTCCCTCTCCCTCTCCCTGTCCCTGTCCCTGTCCCTGTCCCTGTCCCTGTCCCTGTCCCTGTCCCTGTCCCTGTCCCTGTCCCTGTCCCTGTCCCTGTCCCTGTCCCTGTCCCTGTCCCTGTCCCTGTCCCTGTCCCTGTCCCTGTCCCTCTCCCTTCCCTTCCCTTCCCTGCCCTTCCCTCTCCCTCTCCCTCTCCCTCTCCCTCTCCCTCTCCCTCTCCCTGTCCCTCTCCCTGTCCCTGTCCCTCTCCCTCCTCTCTCTCCCTCTCCCTCTCTCCCTCTCCCTCTCCCTCTCTCTCCCTCTCGCTGTCTCCCTCTCTCACCCTCTCTCTCTCTATCTGTCTCACCGTATATATATATATATATATATATATATATATATATATATATATATATATAATTATATATATATAATCAGAGACAGAGACCGTTATTTACTGTTTATGAAATACATGTAAAAGATAACCTGTTCAAAGAGCTCTGGTTCAAGTGATCCCTAAACAGTGCGAAGATAAAACACATGTCAGTTACGAGTTAGCATTTAAAATTCAACCGCACCCTGAAACAATGTAACATTCCCTATATTGTATGTAACATGTATGTATATGGTAAAACATTCTGGAACTGTGTAAAAGATCTGCCGTGTAACAGAACTGTTTATTGCCACTGATGATAACACACATGGAAATGTAGTTGTATACTTTTCTTGTGTTAAAAGTAACCTGTCGTTTAAATATGTAAATTATTCTACAGTGTGTTTGCTTGCAATACTACAGGGATGCTGTTGATGCATCAATGCCCTTGATCTTGTCGACAAGTAGAATTGTGGTCGATAGTCCCGTTAGCTAATCATCTCTTTGGCATATCTGAGAACAAATATGTTATCTCTTAATTTTTCTCTGTCATACGTCGGAACCTATAAATATCATCGTATTATTTAAAAACTAGTAGAGTTAACATTTCAAACCATATGAATTGTATCGTCTAACATGAAAGCATCAAGTCGCATTTCAGCAAGCCCTAATTTGAATCAATAGATACTGGCCATCTTGCAGTTTTCTTACCTTACCAGGCGTGGAGGTCCTCTCGCCTCATTCCGTTACGTATTTTCATTCGTTTCTATCTACCAATTGGCAAAGGACACACACTAATAGATTGCAATCAACATTTACTAACTGACGTGTTTTGAAATGTTAAACGTTTTCAAAAAATAATTTCTATACCTGAACGATACATTGCGTGTAAACCAATCTCCTCAGAAGGCACCACCGTAATATCTATATGTCTATCTACCTATTTATCTGTCTATCTATCTATCTATCTATCTATCTATCTATTATATATATATATATATATATATATATATATATATATATATATATATTATTTATCTATATATCTATCTATCTACACATCTATGTGTGTTATATATATATATATATATATATATATATATATATATATATATATATACCTATATACACATCTATGTATATATATATCTATATCAATGTATATGTCTACATGTATGTCTAGCGTCTATCCATCCATCCATCCATCCATCCATCCGTCCATCCATCCATCTATTCATTCATTCATTCATTCATTCATTCATTCATTCATTCATTCATTCATTCATTCATTCATTCATTCATTCATTCATTCATTCATTCATTCATTCATTCATTCATTCATTCATTCATTCATTCATTCATTCATTCATTCATTCATTCATTCATTCATCCATCCATCCATCCATCCATCCATCCATCTATCTATCCATCCATACATCCATACATCCATCCATCCATCCATCCATCTATCCTTAAATTCGTCCATCCATCCATCCATCCATCCATCCATTCATCCATCCTTCCATTAATCAATCAATCAATCAATCAATCAATCAATCAATCAATCAATCAATCAATCAATCAATCAATCAATCAATCAATCAATCAATCAATCAATCAATCAATCAATCTATCAATCAATCAATCATCAAAATCATCAATCAGCCAACCAACCAATCAACCATTCAATCTACCTATATTTTTATCTATCTATCTATCAATCAATCTATCAGTAAATTTATTTCAAAACAAGTAACATGAGAAGCAGAACAAGTCAACTAAATAACTACCTAATAATACGTCACGTATAGATAGAAAGTAATGAAGAAATATGTTTTGATCTATTATCTATCTATCTAAATCTAATTCTATCTATCTATCTATCTATCTATCTATCTATCTATCTATCTATCTATCTATCTATCTATCTATCTATCTATCTATCTATCTATCTATGTATCTATCTATATATCTATATATCTAAATATATCTATATATCTGTTGTTTTATATTCACACCAACAGAACGGCTTTCGGTGAGTTTCCTTTTGCATTCCCGGTTACATGTTTGATATTGAGCTTTGCAATTGGTTCTCCATATATATGGACTGCGACTCTTTCTACAAATGATTCTCTGTAATTTGAATGAGAATACTGTATTGTCGTTGTTTCTTCCTTTTACTGTCGCAGTTATTATTGCAGTCTCAATTGGTTATCCGGATGGAAAGGAAGACATCTCCGTCTAAGCAGACGCTTTAGCGACCAACGTTACCTGTGAAGGTAAACGAAATAAAAAATCAAACAAAACAGCCACCGTTTGAGAAACATATCCTGACAACAATCAATTATTGTGATACGGTATAACTGAGAATAATTAAGATTACAATTAAGTTGTATTGCATTCTTTAAACTGCTACTATCAGAAATATATTGTAGGAATTTCGTCTCCAGAATTCATCTGAGGTTTGTCTTTCATTGATCACAGCAATTTAAACCTGATCAGCTTCACAACAGAATGGCTGTTGTTGTCAAGAATCAATACCTTTGCTACAATAATGGCCGTGATTGGTTACTTTGGAAGATTTAAGGTAATTCACTCAACAAAATTTCGTGTTATCACATTCATCCAATAGCAGAATGTTTTCTCTAATGATACAGTTACATAATACTTGTGGTTTCGTTTTCTGTTCTCATCTGTCTATTCAGTTATTCGCATGCTGGCTTCACTAAGATATTATACAATTGCTCTATGCATATATATTTCTTAAAACAAATAGTTCAGTATTGTTCGCCATGAGACATGTCACACCATAGACGAAACAAGAGGGACAAAGCGAATGCTCTCCATTGGGGGCTGTCTAACGCTAGTATGTGGTATGGTGTCCATCCAGATCATCACTTGCATGCTTCTATGTCTGCTACCTTCGAGACTGCCTTGCATGATTGTCGTACTAATGTATTGGTATCAGACATGGCCGTACCATGCCAGCGTTTTCCCCTCCTTGTTACGAGGACCTCGGCGGACTTGTTAGTGCAATTATCCGCCTGCGGACAGAGTAGGTCGGTCCAGTATATGACTAAGAAACGTCTGAAACAATTACTCTCAACTCCTGGGTGATCTCTGTAGTTTCCGGTGTTAATGTCCAACTATCGCATCCGCAGAGCAGGATGGAGACAGCAATGGATTTGTACAATCTGATTTTTGATGGGAAGCTGATGTTGTTTTTATTCTTTATATTTGCTCCGTTTTTTCATTGCTACCCGCTGTTGGAAGTTCTATTTGACTGCGCATCTTTTTCTCTGAACGTTGAGCCGGTATATTTGAAAGATTCCATCTGCTCCAGCTTTTGGCCTTTCATCGTTACCTTAACAATGATGGTGATGCTGTAAGCGTTTGTTCTGTCCACTAATTTGAAGGCGATGTCATGGAAGAAGAATTACGTAGATAATACTCAAATAAAATATATTAGCATATGTATTGCCGAAATATCTTCCTAATATGTAGTAATAATAACAATATGTTTCATAAGTAGTGTTAGCAATTGTGACCAAGCCAGCGCGTGTAATGACACTCAGTACCTTTTGTCTCCGATTCACTTCTGACACCTTTTGTTACATTTGCTGAGATTATATCTGCAAGGCCTCTTCGCGGATCCTCGCCTACGACACGCTCTCATGCATTTTAAGTATTTGTCGTAGCAGGCAGAAATGCATCTTTTGTACTCAGTTCTAGCGGCAGCTTCCTTAGCGCAATAGCACAACTTCGTCAACAAGGCAGTTGTCAAGATGAATAGTATCTGGAAATATAAATATGTCTCTAATAGTTTTAGTTTCAGTGATATCTAAACGTTGACTAATAATTTGTGGTTGCGTAGGTGGTCCTGTATTTGACTAGACATTTACAGTGATATAGATTAAATAGTGCTGGCAATAACTTTATAACTGTACACTATATAGTATCTCGGTAATACACTAGTAATGATTGTGTTAAATGTTTGATATGTCGGCATTTTATAATACATGTAGTATTGTTGTTGCTAATATATTGACATTGGTAATATAACAATACTCACAGTATGTGATTTGACAACAGTGTAAGTATGACAGGTGCAAAGGTAACACGACAAACTGAACACCATCGCATCGCTGACTTTCATACATACATACATATTTTCTATACGGCTACGTTTCGTAGTTATTATGCAATTATTCTGTATGAATGAAATCTAAACTGATGTATTATAATGGCTACGACATTACCCTTTTCGGAAATTAATTGAAATACGGAAGCGTGATATCAAATGCATAATCTACCCTGAACTTAGTACACTAAACGAAGA
The DNA here is from genome assembly GCA_025642075.2 of Ridgeia piscesae. NCBI lineage: Eukaryota > Metazoa > Annelida > Polychaeta > Sabellida > Siboglinidae > Ridgeia > Ridgeia piscesae. The sequence goes on from JAODUO010000719.1 coordinate 65,096, forward strand.
CGACTGAATCTACGAACGTTGTGATACTGTCGCGTAGATCGGAATATTTGTAGTTGTGTTGGTGTTTATATGTGAAGCGTTGGTATCCTGTTTCGACTGTTGCAATTCTAATACCGTTGTAGGATTTCGCTGATAATTGGGAGCTTTGCGTTCAAGAAATATGCGTACTGTACCCAGGGTAAGCAGCGATTTATTCAGCGTCAGACTATCTAGAATGGAAATACATACTAATAGTTAATGTACTCACGAGTAGTCGTTTCATTTTGCTTGAATGAACGTTGTAGCTCTCGCGCGAAACCGTGTGTTTCGTACGAGGCAGCGTAAATCATCACATCAGATGCATAGACATGCGCAAATTGGTTACGGACATAGTGACGTTACAACACACACAAATCACGTTGCTTTGCACGTGATACTCCAGGTATTAAGTCCAGTGTCGTTAACGGAACTGGCTTTAGGTGTCGAGGTGACACATGCATTAATTTGACCCTCACGTCAGTGACACTCACTTGGAGTTTATTTTGTATGTAGTGTTTTGAAGTGCGGCCATGGAAGAAATCAATGAAGTGTTGATTGCCATGCAAATGTACATAAAATGCAGTATGTCCGTTTTGTGGACATACGTTTAGCATAAGTTTGCTAAATCATCACATGTTCTGCGGAGTTATGACACAAACAGGAAGTACTCCGCTGGCGGTCCTTTCAAGGAAGCAGCGGTACTGTGGTGTCAGAAGCCACAATCTAGGCACGGCAAATTAATCTCTTTGTCTCTGTGCATTTATTATTTTTTCGAGATTGACGAACCCTTTGGATTCGATACACCTTTGAGTTTAGTTTTAGGATTTAAACGAAATATACTTTATCTTATTATATTATACGGTTTTTTTCGAGGGTGCAATTAAACCGTGCTACATATCGGGCTGAGCGTGTTTTCCAATAACTTCTTTAGAACATTAATTATGGCAACATCGCCGTAATAGTCACGCACTAATAAACCTGCCACGGTGTCGCCAATGGAGTTTCGTCGTGCCGACTAGAGTAATCAACATCACATGAAACTACTGCAAAGATCATATTAACAAAAGAGAGTGGTTGTGGTCAGCATTACATTGATCGTTAAAACTAGGACGATAGTCATCAAGTAGTATGTAGTTAAAGATTTAGACCACAACACATCACAACTAAAATAACGTCGACTAAACTATCACTAATATATAATATAAAACAAGTTTTATTGGCAACTCAACTGAGTTAGATTGATATTATTCAAATTTTCTCGTCTAATATTATATTCGGTATGTCTTTTGTCAGGCAGGAGATAATTTTACTTTTATCAAAATATATTTTTTTATGTTGTCCTGTCTTACATTTAACGTATCCAGGTTAACACATGTAAGTATCTCCGCGTAACCCAATCCAGGAATAATACATTGTATTGCCCTTTTTGTATAACTTCAATATTGTCAGACAAATATTTGTGCAAGTTAGTGTGCCATACAGGACATGCGTATTCTAGAACTGGTCTCACCACACCAACATGTACACTAACCACATATTTCTGTGTAATCCCTGCACGCTTTAACTGATATAACATGTACAGTCGTTTACCGGCCTTTTTCACAATATTTTCCACGTGTTTGTTCAATGTCAGATCCTGAGAAATGGTCACACGTAACAGTTTGGCCAGGCAGACTTGAGCTATATCCCTCCCAATCTTTACATTCGGGATAGTGCTTCTGAAATTGCCATCTTGTGCAAAAACTAATGATATTTCTTTTTCTTTTCCGAATACATTTACATGTAATTCTGTTCTGTCCATCTGGCAGCAATATCAACCGATTCTTGTATAACAGATAAACCCTTTCTGTCGCATATTTCAAATAACGTACTCTCATCTACATACTTATATAATGCAACAGTCGTTCTTAAATAATTTATGTAACAAGGAAACATTTAGGTCCAGACAATGTTCCTTGCGGTACTCCCCCATTGGGATGACCAGAATGGGAATATTTATTTCCTATTTTACTCGTTGAACTCTGTCTAATAGAAATGTTGCCATCCATCATAAAAGATGTGCGGGCAACCCATACGACTGTAGCTTATCTATTAGTAAATGATTATTACTCAGTTCAAACCCTGACATAAGAATTCAAATTATATGTCGCCTTATATCACATATGAACCAGTTCGACTAGAACGCATGTTGTGGACGTTTCGCTAATTCCTCCAAACTGCTTAGCATCAATTTCACCTTCAACTGTTTCATCCATCCATTTCACTATTGTTGATTCAAACACCTTGGCAGCTATAGGAGTTAGTGAAATTGGTATAATGGCCTTTTTAATCGACACAAGGGGTTTGTTTTTGGCAACGGTATTACATTGGCCATTTTCCATTCCATA
>JAODUO010000719.1:72500-77500 GCA_025642075.2 Ridgeia piscesae
CCAAGTTATGTTTGTAATAAGACACGACGCGGTGCCTTCGACCAGTCGTGATGTTTGCACAAACACTTGTCACCCACTTGAATAACAATGTCTTTTCAAACACCTTTGCTACACTCAATACTCAAACATCTAGCGTTCAGATGTTTAATTTTTGTCAACTGCAGTGTTGTTGGTTCTATTTTATTTTACTTACCGTGCGTTGTATTTAATGTTATCATCATCTGTATGTATTACTCAATGTATCCGTTTAATGTGACGTTTAATGACTCTCAAGTGCAACATGTAAGATAAGGAAATAAAATATACATTGATATCCAGCCTATAATCGTTAGATGCACTAAGTCTGTACCAGCACTGAGAGAGAATAATCAGAAATAGGATAGTTGTTTTACAATGGAATTTGCAAGTAATCAACACCGGTCACCGATATACGTTGCACTCTGCCAAACCAAGTTATCAATGTTTATGTATTGTTATATTAATGTGTTTTGTCGTAAACAGAAATAACTAGCCAATATTAAGTGTATACATATAATATTGGCACACGATCGAGGTTAAACTGACCTTAGTGTATATTGGTTCTTCGTCTGGGTCATTGTGTGCAAGATTCTTAAAGGTATACTATGTTATACTATACCAACAACTGATATAACCAATGTGTGATCGAACATGTGAATTCCTCGAACGGACATTTTGTCGTACATTCTGTCTTCAATTATCACAAGACCATAAGTCGAATTACTTGAAGAAACCCTGCTTACGGTAACTTAACAAAATCAAATACTCTACTACAAGCTACAAACTCAAGACGTCGTACGGACAAGGAAGCCTGGCTTAGCGCGAAACTAACAATTTTCCACCTATTTACAAGCTGTTCTCACCAGCAAACTGTCAGTCATTGTTGAACATATTCATACTGCTAACAATAATACAATCACCACTTAATTGGTTCCAGTCATATGTTGTTGTCTGTTTGGGTTAGCTGACACTAGGAGATGCCATGGTGCGTAGCAATGGAACACCTTTATGCATGCACGCATGTAGGCCCATATATTTCTTTATTTACATCGTTTTCAGTGTTGGCAAGGCAACATCAGACGTATTGTCAATCGAGTGAATATTTGTATTATGATGTAGACAAACGACATGTGTGCATGGTAATCAGAATAAATAGCTATCTTTCGTAAACATTCAAACATATTTGTTTGAAATTACATTTCCACGGTAACGCGTCGGTGGTTTCATTTGCCAATGACGACTAACGATTGTGTTTATTTCGTCATGATATTGGGATTGCTTACTTACTTACGTATATACTAACTTACTGGCTTGGCCTAGTGAAACCACACTTTAAAGAAGGACATTAGAATTGATCACCCAAGCAATTAATATAATTGTAATGGACATACTAAACAGGCCAATATGACCAGTAATAATTACTATCGTAGATCAGCGATCAATATTTATATAATACACACAGTAAATAGATGCCGACATATTACGCCGCACGCACGTGTTACACATGCGTTATTTTTATTTGTTAGGCACAACGATAAATATAACATAATTATAAACATGTTATTATACACAATAGCTACTAAATCCTTTTAAAACAAACATATCATAAAATAGAAATACGTACTTGTTGCTACTCAATATATATGTTTTCACATTATGTTGCAGTTGTGTTGTTGTGGTCTTCGCTGATGATGTTTTGGTAGAAGATTACCTCGCGTCATTACCGCATTGTTAAAGCATTCGTAAATTATAAATACATTTTCTAACAAATCAAGCGTTGTGTAATATATATATATATATATATATATATATATATATATATATATATATATATATATATATATTGTACATCATAAGATAATCAGTAATATGTTAACAATATGCCACAATCTGTACTAGCCGATATTATTCAGTTATTTTGTTGACATTTTGTCAGACTTACGTAAAGTTGCTTCTTCGGTAGTCTTAATTAGTCACGAACACAGGTTACACACCTCTATTAATTCGTACCTACGAATTAGTAGAGGTGTGTAACATTTTAGTTAACGTTGTGAATGAATTTGCGCAAAGCATTTGTCGTACAACTCGGTAGGTGATGGTGCGTCAGCGGTGTGGCACACGTTCGCCAACAGGGTAAACGTCAGGATGATCAATATCTCGAAATATACACGGATTGTTGAATCGAATGTAATATAATAATGTATATGCAATATAAGCTGACTTGTAACATACATGTAAAATGTTTGTGGTTCTGAGTATCATGTTTATTAAAAGTGGTTTTCTGATGGCATGCTATATTGTAATATTTCCTATGATCCTATTTTATTTATAGCTTCGCAGTTGAGCGTTGGCTGTTCTATGCTGAATATGGTCAACGCAACACAAATTGTATTGCCGAGTTCAATGCATAAAATGGTTGCATCGCGGAATTGCATTTTACTATACGTCTATATTGATGGTTTAGCAGGTTGAGTAATATGCGTAACTTGTACACACACGTTCTGGGAAACAAAGCTCAGAGGGGCGTTAAGACAGCAGGGTTGGTCAATCTCTAAACCCTTAAGATGGGAGGATACACAAAGGAGCTATGGGAGATGAGCAAGATTCGTGTTCCAACATATTGGTGCAGCTATATATATATGTGACGTGTTCTAACGAAATGAGTCGTATGTCAAAAAAAAACACCATTGGAAAGAAGATGTATTAATCATTCCAACGGTGTACAAATTATGGAGATATCTCACACACAGCCAAAGTTATTGGGCGCTGAACATGCCTAGGGTAGAAAGTTTCAAACGGAGAAAAACGCATTTGAAGTTCGCGGTCACATAAGCACACAGTCGAGTACATTGTCGATCCAAAATTGGCCGTTTTGCTTCTATTACTCCATTTGATGCATTCGAAGTAAACTATCAAGGCATGTTCGCTGTCGAAGATATATCATGCTAACTGTTTACTGAAATTATTACAACATAATCCGAGTATTTAGCAATGTTTTGTAGCAGCGACCCGATCAATTCCACGTTGATTACGACTAGCGAGAGCGCACTGCGCCTGCGCGCACAGCTCTACGCCAATCAGGGCCCCGCTGTCAGCTCCTCACGGCGTCTAGTGACGTTTGTTCACAGATAGGCCTCTCCCATTAAGCGCTGCTATTGGCTTACACTGACGTCAATGGGGATTTCTACTACAAGAATCCGAAAGAGGGCGTCCAGGGCTTTCCTGTAGTCCGCCATGCGTTGAGGGAAACCCCAAATAATGCGACATAAAGTAGTGCGATTTATCGGTTCTGTTTTACGAAATTCATGCGTGAAATGTTACGTAGTGTGTCTAAAAAGGCTATAAAATGTACTAAATAATAATATAAACGAGAAATAAGCATTGCCAACTGACAAAAAAAGATACCAAAGTATACTTTGGTGACAAAAAGTCAAAATCGTCGAAATTCATTGTTGCATGTTTATGCGGTGTTTTCTCGAAATCAAGTTCGCTGACATACGACTCATTTCGTTAGAACACTCACACACACACACACACACACACACACACACACACACACACACACACACACACACACACACACACACACACACACACACACACACACACACACACACACACACACACACACACACACACACACACACACACACACACACACACACACACACACACACACACACACACACACACACACACACACACACACACACACACACACACACACACACACACACACACATATCAACCTAGTTCTTATGTTAATACTTACTTTAGCAACAGAAAGGTAAGTCAACAGATGATCGACGCAGGACAGGTTTCCTAACAGAAATACACAATGACTGTAAATGTGTTGGTTGCTTACATTGAAATTGCATGGATTGCAGTTATTTTCTTATGGCAACTTAATAGTACAGACCATATAAATAATACGATTTTATACAGGAATCTGATGCAAAGATTTGGGACGTTGTGTAGAATGAACAAGGAGTAAAATTCTTAGCTGAGCCGTTGTACCTAAGTGATATCATTAATATTGTGAAAAAGGCAATTACAATAAGCTGTCTAATTGTAGCGAGTACACCTGCACTAGTGTTTTTTTGTAACATAAAAAGACAAATTCTGAAGAAGAGGTCGTTATAATCTGTGCTTTTTTAACATAGTTTTTATTTAATCTTATATTTAATATAAGAATTCATCAATATTCACAATTACAATCAATACGCATAATTATACTTATGAGGTATCCATTCATTTTTCTTGCATTCACGTTGCGTCTATCCTGGGAATCGGTATGCTTCGTATCATGTACAATACAATATTAAATACTGATGTACATATGATAAAAACATATTTATATCATACCGCTCTTACATAGACAATTGTTACACGTATCGACACCAAGGTCGTCGACTGGATGTTGACATACTTATATAACATGATATGGGGTCGCTGTAAAACAGTGGCTTTGACACCTGGATGCACAAAACTACGTTTACGTTGACACTCGTGTGAAGTGGATACCCCACTTACGGAGTCAACGTGTTGAGGGGATATTTGCTATATCCTCACGGGGACATGTCGATCATAAACGAGACTTTGGTAAGCGATGATGTTTGGGCACACCACACAATGGAATATGGTAGAATCACATTACATCCTTCATTCACTCGGGGAAACCTCTTTAACACGAGTGGCGCACGGTAAACGGATGACCATTGAAAAATATAGGACAACAACTTGGGCCAAACTAAATGCTTACTTTGATTAATACATAATTTCGGAGAAGACAACATACAACACGTCGCCACAAAAGGAAATTGTGAACTTGAATCATAGAAAACTATAGTTCTCGGTATGGATTCTGACGGTTGACAACTTGATATCGAAACTCCATGTTGCACATTGCAGATCAGTGTGTTTGTCTTCCATAAGGCAGCGCAAAATGTTCGCTAATCAGTTTCATACCGCCAAGCTAAACT
>JAODUO010000719.1:87500-100000 GCA_025642075.2 Ridgeia piscesae
CACTGCATCAGACATACGATGCTTTCGTGCTGTTTCTTGCAACTGAAATTTGGTGTTCGGTGGTAGCTTGTTGGGTGTACGGGTAGACGCCAAAATGGCACAGACTTGATGCCAGAATATATATGTACCACTGCAGTGTAAACAGAACAAAAGAACACCCATGGACCTGTAAACCGTGCACGTGTGCCAAAGTAACTGAGTGACAATTGCAGCTATCGATGCACTGAATCTCTAGAGGGTCAAATACGTCGCTATAGTATTGATTGTGTATCCGACTTTTTGTACATGTTGTACATATAATGACTTATTTACTTACATACTGATTGAATTCTTAACTGATTTATTATGAAGGTATTTATGTATGTATGTATGTATGTATGTATGTATGTATGTATGTATGTATGTATGTATGTATGTATGTATGTATGTATGTATGTATGTATGTATGTATGTATGTATGTATGTATGTATGTATGTATGTATGTATGTATGTATGTATGTATGTATGTATGTATGTATGTATGTATGTATGTATGTATGTATGTATGTATGTATGTATGCACGTACGTACGTGTATACTTATGTACGTACGTACATACCTATGTACGTACGTATGTATATGTATGTACGTATGAGTGTGTGTACGTGTGTGTACGTATATATGTATGAATGTATGAATATATGTATGTATATATGTATGTAAGTATGTATGTATGTACACATTACATGTACTTGTCTGTATGTTTATTTATATATGTGTGAATATTTTGTCGTTGTTGTTTGCTTCGGATGTACGTGTGTTCATACGTATATAAATATACAAATAATTGTTTTTAGATTGCAACGCAAATTCTCGTGCTTTCTAAAATCTGACCGGATCTGGATAAATATATTATACATAATATATATACATATATATATATATATATATATATATTATATATATATATATATATAACACACACACACACACAATATATATATATATATATATATATATATATATATATATATATATATATATATATATATATATATATATATATTAAAAAGCAATATTTACATGGTGATGAAATATTTGTTGGAATCTTTCAACGGACACGAAGTTTATCGCTTAGTGATGAATTCAAGAACTTGTCCATTTGACAGTTACATGTGTTCAATAGTGAACCTATAATTTTTCTATCCTATGAACGTTTTTTGTTGATTTGGATTCAACAGGACCTAAAACAAATTCAGCTTGACTGCCTCCGCGGCAAATATGAGCATCTCTGGTAATTTGCATAAATCCAAGATGGACACTGGTCATACCTTGCCCAAAAATTTAGAACCACTTGTTTAGTGCAAATAGCATTACTTATATTAGCATTCAGATGTTTGTTTGGGGGAAATTCTTGCATTACGTAATTATGTGTGAAAGTCTTTGTAGGTACGTTGCAAGGAATTATATATATATATATATATATATATATATATAAAATATTATATATATATAAAATAAAAAAAATGTAGTTTTATACAATAAGCTATAAGCATGACGATTATGTAATCTTAGTAATACGTAATAATACGTAATACGTAATAATCTTCATAATACTCATTTACCTATTCACACTCATCATCCAGCATCCAGGTAATCCGGATCAACAAAGCCATCCACAATATCTCCATGCACTCCACGCGAAAATCTTCAACCATCGTGATCGCTTTATTGCCATGTGTTCACAATAAAATATTGGAATTTGTAATGATGTTGGCCGTCGTACTAGTACATTCACATGACAATACATTCACATGCACCAAACGATGATGATAACATTTACTACTACTTTAAAATAAATAAATAAATAAATAAATAAATAAGAACAAAAAAAAGGTCCAATAATATATTTATTATATATAATATATATATTATATATATATTTTAATATGTTGTTTTTGAATATATATATATATATATATATATATATATATTGTGTGTGTGTGTGTGTGTGTGTGTGTGTGTGTGTGTGTGTGTGTGTGTGTGTTGTGTGTGTGTGTGTGTGTGTGTGTGTGTGTGTGTGTGTGTGTGTGTGTGTGTGTGTGTGTGTGTGTGTGTGTGTGTGTGTGTGTGTGTGTGTGTGTGTGTGTGTGTGTGTGTGTGTGTGTGTGTGAATCGCTATTAGTATGAAAGGCTGCTTATCATGATTATGACACACGGGAAAATCGTCAAATTAGCATCGCATATAGTCGTACCTCCAGCGTCAAAACATGTATTATAAATCATATGCTAATTGTATTTCGTCACCTTATATACTGAATAAGACATGTAGTCGCAGCCTTTATGATTTGTTTAATTACACCACACGATGATCACTAGCACTTTACAAAGACTATTTCACGAACATGAACTGCAAAAATATGCACTTATATTACCAACATACATCACGTTCTCTCTTCCGAAGAACAACACAAATACAAAAAGCAGTTGTCCATCATTAACCTAAATGTGGTTGAGAGATCAGTAGGTAGTTAATTAAAACGATTAATCGGTGTGTGACTGTCACGTTTGCGGCACGCGTGTTACCCGTACTTCGAGACTCGCGGCAATTTCATGTTATGAAAATATGTTATATGTATTCGATGTTTGCGAATAAAGATAGTCCGGTTCCAATTCATTTGCGTTGACACCGTAATTGCTCAGTCGACCTTCGCCTTTGATCTCGATATTATCACACGTGTCGTTGTCGCACAATGCGGCGCACGTGCCTGTGTCACAGGTGACTCTAGAATTCTAGAGTCGGAACGAATCAACGGCGAACCGGTGTATCATGTTACACTAGGGGGTGGTGCTATTTTGATATTGGACATGTTATGCTAGAGTTTTTACCAGTTGTCTGATCCTAACCCCCCTGTACATACCTTTTGAAAGTCATGCCCCTTAAAATGTTGTCGAAAATGTTTTAATAGTGTGCAATTGCTCTCATACAATAGAGGTTCAGGGTGTGTTTCACATTAAAATTATTATCAAAGCAATACTATTAATTATTTATAATACCCACGTGAATTCTATTTCAGTAACAACTTTCAGTTTGTCAATATTATGTTCGATGTTGATTTTATAGCCTTTTTAATCGAAACAGAAGAAATGTTAAGTGATTTTGTTATGTGGGGTGATACATTTCATACACAAATTATGCTGATATCCTTGATATTTTAATTGCCTCAGATTATGACAAAACCTGTTAGTAAATGATAGCCAAACTGAACTGGCCAATGACACTTTCTCATTAGTTGAGATAATTAACATAATTTATGTGAGTCGCTTAGAAATTAAAATGTGTTATTTGGTATAGAAAATAACTTTAAACTATACATTGTTGTGGCAAAAGGTGCATCAAATAATTTTGAGTTAATTTTCTGAGACTGTTGATAAGCTAACGAGCTGCCACCAGATCTTCGAGCCCCAAGCTATAGCAGCTGTCATCCCACAAAATGGGAACACATGGTTTGGAAACTTTTGGAAACAACACGACTAGACAGACATCATTAATTTGGACACTCTGTCTGAATCCAGCAGTTTCATATAAGCAGGGAGTAGCATTGAAGCTCTGGCATTAAAAGAGATTGTCAAGGATATCATGAACACTCTGAGTCTGATGAACAGAGACATCGAACAGAAGAGACGAATCCAAAAATCCAAGAATCCGGAAACAACGCAATGAGGCAGCAAGTGGTGTTAAGTCTAAATGTCTCTTTGAGAAAACTGACTTTGTAATAACAGATCAGACAGGATACAACTTCAATGTCGATGAAATTGCAGCGGATACTTTATCCTCAGAGCATAGCCGTCATTGTCTGCAATGTACACCCAACATTGGTATTTAACAGTGTTATCATAAGGCAATAGACAGAAATAGAGAATGTGTTCCCATTTTGTTATGTTATGAGACAGTTAAAGCCTACATAAACTTTCTGGTCAACGCAACAACAACAATTACAGATGTCACAGAGCAAGCCCTTGAATCTCTGAGTCGGCTCATGAATCATACACTTGTCCACAAGCCATGGGATGAATAAAATTAATTTGACTCCCACATAGCCAAACGACAAAACAAGCCTGTCAGTCTGAAATATGAGCAACGTTCCAAAAGCTGTACCAGGAGCTAACAGATACAGATGCAACTACTCTCTTGAAAGATAACCTTCAACTTTAAGTCCACTGAGAGGTTCAAGCATGCGTGGTATAATCAGGACATATGTGTTGCTATAGCCATGGTACCAGAATCCTTTTGACCCCAAGTGCTAAAGGTTCTGAAGATGTTATGCCCAAATTGGCAGCTACATTTTAGAGGGGCCTTAGTTTCAAGGGGTATGTACATGGGGGTTAGCATCGACCAGATGACGGACGACGGTTATTTCCCCACTCAGAAAGACCACCTCCATCTTTTGGAGGGGGTATCTAAAAATATTTGTGCTAACACCACCACCTAGTTACACAGCACAGCACAGCACGCGATATGTAGAATCAACATGCGCGGCGATACACGATAGAGGTAGGCGATGCGGTATTCGTGCCACCTTAGCACGCGACATGTAGAATCAACATGCGCGGCGATACACGATAGAGGTAGGCGAGGCGGTATTCGTGCCACCTTAGCACGCGATATGTAGTATCAACATGCGCGGCGATACACGATAGAGGTAGGCGAGGCGGTATTCGTGCCACCTTAGCACGCGATATGTAGTATCAACATGCGCGGCGATACACGATAGAGGTAGGCAAGGCGGTATTCGTGCCACCTTAGCACGCGATATATAGTATCAACATGCGCGGCGATACACGATAGAGGTAGGCAAGGCGGTATTCGTGCCACCTTAGCACGCGATATTTAGTATCAACATGCGCGGCGATACACGATAGAGGTAGGCAAGGCGGTATGCGTGCCACCTTAGCACGCGATATGTAGTATCAACATGCGCGGCGATACACGATAGAGGTAGGCGAGGCGGTATTCGTGCCACCTTAGCACGCGATATGTAGTATCAACATGCGCGGCGATACACGATAGAGGTAGGCAAGGCGGTATTCGTGCCACCTTAGCACGCGATATGTAGTATCAACATGCGCGGCGATACACGATAGAGGTAGGCAAGGCGGTATTCGTGCCACCTTAGCACGCGATATGTAGTATCAACATGCGCGGCGATACACGATAGAGGTAGGCGAGGCGGTATTCGTGCCACCTTAGCACGCGATATGTAGTATCAACATGCGCGGCGATACACGATAGAGGTAGGCGAGGCGGTATTCGTGCCACTTTAGCACGCGATATGTAGTATCAACATGCGCGGCGATACACGATAGAGGTAGGCGAGGCGGTATTCGTGCCACCTTAGCACGCGATATGTAGTATCAACATGCGCGGCGATACACGATAGAGGTAGGCGAGGCGGTATTCGTGCCACCTTAGCACGCGACATGTAGTATCAACATGCGCGGCGATACACGATAGAGGTAGGCGAGGCGGTATTCGTGCCACCTTCGGAAAGCACAAAAGCGCAAAAGGCGACTGTGTGTGTAGCGTTAGTATTTCTGCGCGCATGTTACGTGGACCTTACAGCTGTGACGGATCACGTTACTTCGGCAGCATCGGTGCCTTGCCAGCGTGACAGACAGGCAGGCAGGCAGGCAGGCAGGCAGGCAGGCAGGCAGGCAGGCAGGCAGGCAGGCAGGCAGGCAGGCAGGCAGGCAGGCAGGCAGGCAGGCAGGCAGGCAGGCAGGCAGGCAGGCAGGCAGGCAGGCGAGGCAGGCAGGCAGGCAGGCAGGCAGGCAGGCAGGCAGGCAGGCAGGCAGGCAGGCAGGCAGGCAGGCGGGGAGCAGGACAGGACAGGACAGGCAGGCAGGCAGGGGGCAGGCAGGGGGCCAGGCAGGGGGCAGGGCAGGCAGGCAGGCAGGCAGGCAGGCAGGCAGGCAGGCAGGCAGGCAGGCAGGCAGGCAGGCAGGCAGGCAGGCAGGCGGAGGCGGGCCCAGGCAGGCAGGCAGGCAGGCAGGCAGGCAGGCAGGCAGGCAGGCAGGCAGGCAGGCAGGCAGGCAGGCATACAAGTGATACAACATAGCATTGTATGGCCAGGGAATGTCCCATAGAAAGATGTTCTACTCACTTAATAGAACACACACACACACACACACACACACACACACACACACACACACACACACACACACACACACACACACACACACACACACACACACACACACACACACACACACACACACACACACACACATATATATATATATATATATATATATATATACAGACAGACACACAAACATAATTACTTTACATTTATATATATATATATATATATATATATATATATATATATATTTTATATATATATATATATATATATATATAAATGTGAATAAATGTAAAGTAATTGCTCTCGTATTGTTTCGTCTGTGTGCTCCGTTGATGTAATTGATCTTGCTAATCTCGTAAATAATTTGACTTTGTGTCTTTTATTTTATTTGGGATAGTTTCTTCATATCTAACTGATAGACGTCAGAGAGTCAATATTGGAGGATTGTCTTTCGTCAGCACCCACTAGGCCACGTGGCGTTCGTCAAGTTAAGGGTCTTTTCTCAAAGGGTCTTTTCTCAAGTCATGCTATATACAACTCCATTGAGCGCAGTTATTAACTGTCGACATTTGCGTCATCACTTTTATGGAAATGATACTCGTACGTTAAGTTCCTTGCTTTTACTTGGTACTAATTACTCCTAGAATCAGCTTAGAAATTGTCCTAGTGACCTTTCCATTGGACGACTGAGAGTAGAGTTCAGTGAGTTACATATCCAAAACGTCTAGTTAGCCTGATCTTACAACACGGACATTAGGTGTGGTGTCATTTGTGACAAAAACATAACTTTCAGAAAGCGCTTTTCTCAGATTTATCGAAGCTCTTATAATCATAATCACGATTTATAACGTATTCTTCTGCATTTGTTTTTTTTACAAAGAATTAGTTGTAACTGTGTAAATGCAATAGTATGATTCCTTTTCCCACAACCTTGCCCTTAAGAATATTACCCTTAAGGATATGGACAGTTGCCTCGTTTTTACTTTTGTGCTTCACGTGCACGACATTTGGTGTTCAAAGGTCGATACTAACATTAGTTGTAATAAAAGTGTAGCAAGAATCATCTTCTACACATAATACTATTTACAATTGTATAATATGGTCTATACAAATTACACGACTTACATAGTTATACCATTTAAACGTTTGCTGCGACCTTCGACCACTTATATGAGAAATTACTGAGTTCCACCAAGTGCATTTCTGGCAATACATGCACATAGTAGAAACTAAAATGACATCACACGTACTATTTCAATTGGTTTGAGGCTGAACCTGAGACTGAGTGGTTGAATTGTCAGCATATTGTGCTCACCTTTTGGAAGATGACTACACCGTTAATCTTGTTTCATCGAATAACTGGTTAGTGAAAAGCCTCGTTATTAAATGGAAGAGCTTTGCGATAACTTGTCGTAGTGTCGCTTGAAACCATAACTGGGTTTATGCAATTGTTCCATTCCACCAGACCTATTAGAAAGGAGCTGTGATGTATTAGCTCTGATGACGTTAACATACTGTGGGGAGCGGTGGTCGCGTGGTAGAGCGCCGGACTGTCAATCGAGGGGCCGGTGCTTCAATCCCTCCTACCACCGTTTCGAAACTTTTCGTTCACCCCACATTTGCCTGTGTGTTTCGGAGGAGGCCGGTGGTCCCGTCTATCTGGTGTCTATGCCAGGGGACGTAAAAGCTCCCACACAGGGGGAAAACACCTAAGACCTTTAGACGATATTGCTACAATATTCAGAAGGGGGCAGCACTTTTCATGTTTTGAAACAATATCGTCCTCAATGAAGATAAGTAAATGGTAATAATTGCATTGCTGTAAAACAATAGTTATTAGTATTTTCTGTCTTCTGATTTCATCGCAGTGTCGAGTCGTTTACATTTCAGCGAAGGGTATGTTAATGCGACAGTCCTGTGTGATACAAAAGGCTCACTAATAGTAACTAATTACATACTGTAATATATGTAACTAATGAGTTTTAGTTGGATTAGTATGTCGTTTAAAGATTTCTTAACGTTCGAACCATAAACGAATAACACTCCACAATCAAGCCACAATTCGTTGTTGCAGTATAATGAATATAGACGCAGTAACACGAAATTTGTTATATTGATGCTAAAAATGTACGTTATTTAAAACAAAAGTACATTATTACGTATCATTGTCACAACTCTCTTATTGCGTATGGGTGTAACCCAACTCCATACTTTATTTAGAATATGCGATATACAATTGCAATATTCATCGGCAATTAAGAATTTGAAATGTTATGTCATTTGCTGTTTTCATCGGAGATCCATCCAATATATCACCATAGCAAATATTATTTCCACCTGGCAATGACATATCAGGATATATATTAGATAGTTTTATATGATAATATATATATATATATATATATATATATATATATATATATATAAAAAAATTATGTGTGTATGTGTGTGTATGTGTTTTCGCAAAAAAGTAAATAAATACCGCTCCCTCATTTGCGCACATATAATCTGCATCACATTTGGTTTAATGTGCTGTAAGTATTTATAGGATGTGGCTGGAAAACATGTCCAAGTGGATATTGTATTATTGTATTAGAGGAAGTGCAGCTAACAAGTTGTTTGTTGACTTCGCGTCAGCGTGCGTGAGCGTGAGCGGTGTGGTATGTTATTGAATATAAGTGACATTATCAAGTAATGCTTGACATTTGTGGCAACTTCGCATGAAACACTTCCAACACCATCAAAAGCTTTTTTATTCTTTTGTACGTGCTTCCCTGTTTCTCTAGTTCATCTTTACATATTGGTAATTGTTAACAGCGCCAGAGTAAGTGCAATGATAATAATATGTGTTGTTAAACACACGCAGGACATAGTATTCTAATCTATATCACCAATGTTGCAATCTGAACGCATGATTCATGGTGTCCTTGTTACGTTAGTCGACTGGATTGAAAATGACAGTAGACGATGGGTAGAGGAAGATGGTGAAACACCACAATCAAAAATATATATTTCACTCACTCCCTCACTCCCTCACTCCCTCACTCCCTCACTCCCTCACTCCCTCACTCCCTCACTCCCTCACTCCCTCACTCCCTCACTCCCTCACTCCCTCACTCCCTCACTCCCACACTCCCCCTCTCCGTCACTCCCTCATTCTCTCACTCCCTCACTCCCTCACTCCTGCACTCCCTCACTCCCTCATTCCCTCACTCCCTTACTACCTCACATCCTCACTCCTTCACTCCCTCGCCCACTCACTCGCTCACTCGCTCACTCCCTAACTCTCCCACTTCCCCACTCCCTCACTCCCTCACTCCCTCACTCCCTCACTCCCTCACTCCCTCACTCCCTCACTCCCTCACTCCCACACTCCCCCTCTCCGTCACTCCCTCATTCTCTCACTCCCTCACTCCCTCACTCCTGCACTCCCTCACTCCCTCAATCCCTCAATCCCTCATTCCCTCACTCCCTTACTACCTCACATCCTCACTCCCTCACTCCCTCACTCCCTCACCCACTCACTCGCTCACTCGCTCACTCCCTAACTCTCCCACTTCCCCACTCCCTCACTCCCTCACTCCCTCACTCCCTCACTCCCTCACTCCCTCACTCCCTCACTCCCTCACTCCCTCACTCCCTCACTCCCTCACTCCCTCACTCCCTCACTCCCTCACTCCCTCACTCCCTCACTCCCTCACACCCTCAAGCTCTCACTCCCTCACTTCCTCATCCACTCACTCACTCACTCGCCCTCTCATACAGTTACTTACTTTAAATTAATAGCGAGCTCGATTTTAATGGTATACACTTATTAATACTCTCCTCTAAATTACGCGGCGCCATGTATCTTCGCGGAAACCCACATATTTACACTTTAGCCGTTAAGTGTATTTCATTGTCGCCATGTGTTGACAAACGGTTTCCGAAAAAGTGAATGTCAAGTATCATTCAGGTTCATCTTATTCTGCACGAGTAGCCAGACAAATCGTCTAAATTTAGGAGATACCTAGACATAGATGTCACTGAATGAGGAAATTAGCTGGCGTCTGGCCGCACCTGATAATCCATTTAAGGCACTTGAAAACATGAGAGTATTATACTTCCTAATACTAAGAAGCTATGCACAAACTCAAAAAATTATGCATATTGCTGTTGCTTAGTTTTTATACATGGCATAACACAGACAATTGTTTAATATGTTACAACCTACACACAGAATAATTAATTAAGAACTCTGAACCGTTGTTGATAAAAGTCATTGTAATGATGCGAGCTAAGTGTGTGAATGAGCATAAGTGAGGAATGCGTGAGTGCCTGAGTGAGTGAGTGAGTGAGTGAGTGAGTGAGTGAGTGAGTGAGTGAGTGGGTGCGTGAGTGAGTGAGTGAGTGAATGCGTGAGTGCGTGAGTGCGTGAGTGAGTGATTGAGTGAGTATAAGAATGAACGAGTGAGCTACTAAGAATAAATAAATAAAGAATACATACTTGCATAAACCGGAGCTGGTTGGCTACGGGAACACTCAGAGAATAATTGTTGATATAGGTCATTTAATAATTGTACTAACCACATAACTGTATACAGCATAAATAGGTGAGCAGCAAGCATAAACTATATTCAACAAGAAAAGAAAATACATGCGTATGGGTGCACAGCTGCCTATACAAAGATGTTCATAGTTAATATTAAATGACAATATATGTATATGTATATTTTACGTATGCGCATGCGCATGCATATGCATACACTGGAATCGAACAAAAATAAACGAATGGGGGTCAAATGCAATCACGCATGTCATAATATTAATGTCTCGTTTAACTACAGCTCCACACATTTAGAAGGTGTCACTTGATATATTAAACATTGCCGTCACCATGATATCATTGATATATATATATATATATATATATATATATATATATATATATATATAAAAAATTTATAAAGAGAGAGAGAGAGAGAGTGGTGGGATGTAGCGAAGTACATTGACTTCGTTACATTACTTAAGTAGTTTATTTTGAAATCTATTTGTAACGAAGTACATTTTGGGGGAATTACTTTTACTTGTAACGAAGTACTTTTTTGTTTACTTTCTTACTTTTTACTTCTACATTTTGCGTTACTATAGCCTACAAACCAATTTTAAAATTACCCTCGACCCCTGATTGTGTAGTCGTTGTTTGCTTTGCGCTCTGGCCGACATCATGGCATCAATCATGTTTCACGCTGACCTATTATATAACTGGCGCTTGGTTTCCGAGACGTCCCAGCGTGTGTTAAAACCAATGAAGAGTTTGTTTTGTGGTCAATTAAAGAGTAAATGTGGAGCAAGGCATTGTCTGTATTGTTCAAACATCAATGATCAGCGCATTTCCCTGTTGCCAGTCATGGCTTCGCTCATCTGTGTTTCCGTAAGACCAGCGCATCGGCCATCCTGCGAGTCAATGGCTTGAAAATTGCAATCGAGATTCATTGATACTTCTTGTTTGGAAATCGGATAAATAGGTTGCATCTCATTAGAAAAGATCAGTATAATGCTAGACTGAAATGTCATGATGAATTGCGTCGCAAATATTAGGCGTAACACTTCGCCACGCAAAACACGCTCCTGATGCATAAACTTATGAATTCATCAACCGCCTATAAAATAAGGGGTCGTAGTCGTTTTGGCTTGGTAAATGCGCGTTGTAAATCGGTATTTTAACGATAACTGAAAGACGAAGGAAGTTGTGCAAATAATGAGCGCATTCATTTTAGTTTTGAACCTTTATGCGTGTTCAGCGACTGAGAGCCAGGTTATTATTTTATGTCTCATATTATCGTTCATCTCCGTACATCGTGGTCTGTTGGTGCATAATTTATTTCAAAACTGTACAATTTCGTGAATTTTATTTAGTTCAACATTCAACAGTGTGTATCAATGTTTTCTGAACATCGCATAGACTGCGCGGTCGACACGCCGTACCTTCCAGTTCTAGGTTTGTGATGCAGTGGTTGCATTGGTCTTCTTTGAAATGTAGATAGTAGATACATAATGGAATCGTAGTAAATATGAACGCTACATTTAAATATGAAAACCTATCTATCAAAAAAGACAAACATCAACAGCATAATTGAACTGGTGGCATCAGATCGAATATCTTATATAAGTTTATATATATATATATATATATATATATATATATATATATATATATATACTATATAATATATATATATATATATATATATATATATATATATATATTGGCACTGACCGAATACTTTTGTACTTTTACTTAAGTAGTTTTTTGGGAGGTTACTTTTAACTTAGCTACTTTTCTGGAGTACTTGTTACAGCACTGTATATATATATATATATATATA
>JAODUO010000719.1:110000-115000 GCA_025642075.2 Ridgeia piscesae
AAACTAGTTCTTGTTAATATTACCACCACGGGTGTGACAGCAAAACCGAATGCAAAAATAAGCGTGCACACACGCAATGTCAAAAGCAAGCATTAAAAATAAGTGAGGACACATTATTGCACATTTAAAGTTGGATTCAATACCACCAATGACACGTAGTTATTGGATACTGCACTATATATATATATATATATATATATATATATATATATATATATATATATATATATATATATACATAATTACATATATGTGTTACTGACTAAGATTTAACAAGATTTAACAAGACTGCCACCTAGAGATTCAACTCTAGATGGCAGGTGGACTAGGAAGCCATTTGGCTTATCGAGAGTCCAACCTATCTATCTATCTTACTGTATGTACAGGCATTATTATAAGTATATATACATATATATATATATATATATATATATATATATATATATATATATGATTTCAGGGTATATATATATATATACCCTTAAAAGACGTAATGTTTACTAGAATGTAGAAATTAGGTAAGTCAACAATTGTCGAAGTGTAATCAATTTGGTATTTGGTATAACAAGTGTGTTATTGAATGTACTCTTAATGACGTTGTGACATATGCGTCTGCCAGACAAACCCTTATTTCAGTCGCCGGCTGTAGAAACAGTTTGACGGACCAACAAACGTATCGGGAAGCCAAATCAACTATTGTTAATTACATAAATGAATGTGTACATCACTTTCAAACATAACAACTACACTGCTATATGTAGCAAATACATACTGTTGTTTGTTGATATAGTTTCATGTAATTGTTACTATTATGCTAATTCGGTATAGCATGCAGTTGAGTTCTTCATATAATGTCAACGTAAGAGCTGCGTCACGCAACATATTATCTTGTAGTTGTAGTTGCAAACGTGTTTGTAGAACCGACATCGGTAAATGGTTGCCAGCCGATTATGATTGAACATAATATCTTCAAATATGAGCCTATGCCAACTTTCTGACGACGACAGAGTTAGCGAAAATGTGTTTTTCGTCAAAATGGCTAAATAATAGGGCAATGTCACAAATGAACGAATGTTCATTCAACACATGCTACACATATACACATACACTTTACAATGTGGTGGTGATACGACATACTGACATCGTGCGACTTAGGAATATGTGGTGTCCATTTTAAGTCTCTTCCTAGTGCTTTATATATTAATTAATAATTCTTAAGACAGTGCTATACACGTGTAATGTATTCTGCCAATAAACGGTGGCTAGACTACATGAATGTTAGCTGTTTGAAACTAAGAAAACCCGGAGCATGTATCAATGTTAACAAACTATCCAGTTTCAACAAATTCACGTAGACCAAGCGCTATCAAAATGTCCTGAAGAGCGTAAGCGACATTATTTTAAATGACTTTTATATTATTAGTACTACGAATTATATTATACATTATCCGATGTATAATATAATATGCACGAACAAACTTGTTAGATCAATTTCTTTATGTTAAAGTCCATGTTGAATGTTTATATGTGGAAGTATATTTGTTCTTGTCAAATGAGAAGATTCATTACAGACAATGGGCGACTCCTCTAAGCATATCAGGTCTTTCATTTATCAAATGCGCAAACACACACACACACACACACACACACACACACACACACACACACACACACACACACACACACACACACACACACACACACACACACACACACACACACACACACACACACACACACACACACACACACACACACACACACACGTACACACACGTCCACATGCACAAACCAACACACACAAACGCACCAATATATAAAAACACGCACATACGCAACTTTATAGTAGTTAGAAGTATATATATTTGCGCTGGTCGTGTGCTGTCACATTATCGCTCGTGCATACCTATCACATCCGTGTGCTATTTGAAGTGAACCTGTTATTGTGCATCAGGAATGTGTACATTGCACTTATTGAACGCTTGACAATACTTTACGGATGCGGTGTGGAAAAGGTGTTTGATCAGATGTCAAGTACACAACGATGGGATCGTTTGGGCCTTTGGCAGTTTTATGTAGCTGGTTATGAATAACTACTACGGAAAAGGCGATTCAGATGTGAACGTGTACGTGTATTTAATTTTGTGTAGAAACATAATATATAATTAAGTAAATTAGATACGATGTAGGATTTGTACTACAAGAGTGTTTGGCATTTGGGTATTTTAAATATAAATCCATAATGAATATATGCAGCATGCAACAATGCCAAAGGACATACATTATAAGTCCATTTCGCTTGATATATATTTCGGGGACATAATTATAATGTCATATCTGTCACTTTGACTTACTCTATATTTTGTGCCGCCTTCATTCTCTCGCATTTGGCATAACACTTCTTCAATTTGCGTTCACAACGTTCCATGCGAGAACTCTTAGCTCGACTGGGACACTGTTTCTTGCAAATGCTATGTTCCTTCCAGCAAGCTTGCATACACAACCGGTATCGGTGGATTGGAGCATGTTTGACGCCGTAGCATGACATCACGAGCAAGGCCGTTACGAAAAGGATCGCGATCTGAAAATATACGTCTTGTTTATTAAGTTTTTTTGATACGAGCTTGATTTCAGAGTATTTAAACGGAAGAACAAATACATATATTGTTGGTATTAGTTTGTACATATGTTAATATAATATATAATAATAATAATAATAATAATAATAATAATAATAATAATAATAATAATAATAATAATAATAATAATAATAATAATAATAATAATAATAATAATAATAATAATAATAATAATAATAATAATAATAAGAAGAAGAAGAAGAAGAAGAAGAAGAAGAAGAAGAAGAAGAAGAAGAAGAAGAAAAGAAGAAGAAGAAGAAGAAGAAGAAGAAGAAGAAGAAGAATGACAATAATTACAATAATTACAATAATTACAATAATTACAATAATTACAATAATTACAATAATTACAATAATAATTTTAATTATTATAATAACAAAGTTATGATAATAATTAGTAGTGTTCCAATGTGTTCCAAATAAGACAAATACCTGTAAAAAAAGTACAATGCAAAATGCATATGCGAGATAGCAATGAAGTGATCCTACTACATGAACTTACAACCGAGCTTTTCATCTGGATTTGGTGACGTGCTTCCTTCTAGGCTTATCAATCGGCTTGATTTGTTTATGAAGCTCTGAAGTGCGTTCTGTTCGAAGCCTGCCAGACTAGTCTGACACCTGTAGGAGAAGCATAAAGCACACTCAACACGTGTGTGCATTACCTTTTTAACTCGACATAATACGTCATATGTCAACCACCACAAGTTTAATGCACACACGTTTTCCAAATTGTATATCCCATTGGGGTAATATAGCACGGAACAGCCTGGGCCGGGATTTTGCTTGTCTGTTTCTTTGCTGTTTAGCGAATTAAATGATAACAACAGTAATGAGACAACTTCAATGTAAGTCGTTTGCGTCTATGACGTTTTTACCACAATCATCTAGGAAGACAGTAGTTTGCGAGCAACTAAGAAGCCATTTTATCAATGACATTGAATTTGTCACGCAATAATTGCTTCAACAAGTGTGACTCCGTGAACGACGCATCCGTTTTCACAGTTGTCAACCCCGAACAATATGCCGCAAATAGTTTAGGTATACGCGTGGATGCGCCGTGTTTTGAAAGAACAGCACAATCGTTGTCCTAAAGGAAATGCATTCAGGATGACATGCTTGCTTTTCATCGTGACAATTCAGAATTTGATAGGGTCTTGCCATAAAATATGGACGATGTGTTTTAGATGTCGGATATGTACTTCGGAGAGTGCTCTTACCTGACGCAGTTACATAGTATAACATTTCCGCTGAATGCAATGGAGTGAAAACATTGGTACTAGAATGTTTTGACACATGATAGCACGTGTGTCCACATCGCTTCCAGTGTCCTACAAAGGCTCAAAAAACGATTGGTGATATCTACGTCGATACTACCGTCGCATTATTGAGTTGTATGCCATAAATACATAAATGTATTGACCGGCTGTTAGGTTGGGTTAAAACGTCATTTGTACGTACCCTTCATATCTTTGATACGTGATGTCAACGTCAAAGGTGCCAGTGGACTGTATCACATATGTTTACATTTATTGATTGACTCTTTAGCTTGGCCTAACAGCTAGATCAAGGTATGTATAATATTAAGGCGTGTTCAAATTGTTTATAAATGTATTTCTAGTGACACAATGTTAGCACCTTAGTTACAACATCATCTGCACGAAGCGACGTACGAAAACATTGCTAGCGTACCTTCGGGTGGAGGTGTTATTGTCGAACATTTTCAGGAATAGAATAAAAAAAGTAAAATGTTAATGATTAACAGAAAACAGCGAGGCTAAAACGCTCGGATTCAAAAAACGGCACCATAATGTCATGAAGCTATTGGTGCCGTATATTGCAAATACTATACGTATCAATGCATATAGGCACAGTAGCTCGCTTTTTCTGACCTTAATACAAACTGTTACATGCCATAACCTCTCTGCATTCGGCAATGATGATTAGAAACTTGCATATTCTGGGCTCCTCAGCGATATGCTCACGTCACAACTGTGGTGTGTTTGAACGCGAGCTGGACAGGCAACGGCAACAACTGAGGCAAAGTGCAATTTTGGCTGCTGTTGAAATTATTGCTCCACATGCTACTGTTGCCTTTGTTGCTATTTCTGCTATTGTTGGAATATAAACGCTACTGATCGTATAATTATCAATTCCTATCCATCACCGTAAAGTTATGATAATAATAATAGTAATACAAACAGTAATAAACAAATAGTAATAACGGCCGTAATCAATTATATTATATTATATTATATTATATTATATTATATTATATTATATTATATTATATTATATTATATTATATTATATTATATTATATTATATTATATTATATTATATTATATTATATTATATTAT